>JAFVLL020019911.1:0-197307 GCA_021397915.2 Tor tambroides
TATTGGCAACGTGCTGGCATCAAAGAATATCAGTTTACATACAGTATATATACTGACGTGTAAAAAAGAAAATCACACCAAAGGACATTCTAAATGTTTTCTTGTTGCTTTAACACTGAGAAATTTAAGTGAATAAAACTTTAAAAGGACTTTATGTAGCTGTGTTGTACTGTTTTATGTGTCTTTTATTGCAGAGTGAAGAATCTAAATTGTCCCTGCGATGAAAGAGTGATAAATAATCGCATATGTCTTTATAGAACACATGCATATAAATTGCATACTTTGCAGAATAGTGGAAAATGCTTTAAGCCTCAGAATTTTCTGCACACCATTTATCTCAAATTCAATACAGTAATGATTTGTTTCAGTGAAACGCATTATCGGATGGGCAGAATTAAATATTAACAGCTATTGATGTCTGTTTGAGAGCCTGTTTTATGGAGTTGGTCTTGCCTGTGAGTAAGCTGCCCATCTATCGCACGGGTTTGTTTTAAGCAGAAAGTTTTACAGCCTTTTTCACGGTTATAAAGCGTGTGACAATACAGGCCTGCTAAATGATTCATTTTGAAGGAGATGCTCCTGAAACATTTGTCTTTATCTGCAGTGGCTCTTAGTAACTGGGTACTAATTTATGAATCTTGTGCTTGTGTATGTTTTATGTGTTTGTGTGTCTGCTTTGAAAACAAAAGAAATGTTGATTAAGTAATATTGCACTTTCATGTTAGTTATAAGCCAGTCCACATCATATTTCATTCTGGAAATATAAGCGACCAAATAATGACACTTTGTCAGCTGTTACTTTACATTAGAATGGCACTTTAAGAAATGGATGACAGTATTATTTACCAAAATTACGGTTGTTTTGAAAGAATCACTTGTTAAACTTTCAGTAAGAGCTGAAGTGATATGGGCTGACACAATATTTTACATCTTTATGGCAGAACAATTATTGGCAATCCCTGCAACAGTCTTTGTGTTATCACAGGTTACACTGATAAATTACACAACACACTGTGAACTATTATTTCCTACATCTGTATGATAAACAGTAATTTTCGAAATTGCAGGTCAATTACAATACCATGTACAGGTGTATATATACATAGTTTATGTATATACATACATAGTTATATATAGTGAGTTTCAACATTAAAATGTTACTTTTTAATAATACATAATGCACATTTATATATATATATATATATATATATATAAAACATTTATACATTTATATAAGTGATATAAGAGGGGTTTTTTTTAACCATACACCCTAAAAAAGATCAACTAGTCCAGAGATGCTCTTGTAGTTATTCCCTGGCTGAGAAAAGTGGAGTTCACCATCTGTACATTTGTGTTATATTGGTTCAGAAATGCAATGTTCTCTTTATCAAGGCTGACATATGCAACACTGACAAAGAGAATAAACAATTCAGTGCATCTATATACTCAGCAGATCCACTGTGTATTCAACAAATTCTTTGAACCAAGCCAACAAACAGGCTCAGCCAAAATCAGCTGCATCGTTCCAGTTGTTCACTCCTATTTATAGGAGGAACGGTACTGCAGATTATTTTCTAAAAAGATTCAGTGAGTGTTTGTATTTCTGCATATTTTATTACATTTATTTCTATTTTTCTTAAAGCGATGTGTCAAACTTTTTCTTGCATCTGGAGTTAATCTGCCCTTGAACAAGGCAGCCTATTGATTTTTAAATCAGCTTTTCCATTTCTTAAGAAGTTTAGCTTCAGTAAACATGATGATTTTTTACTTCAGGCACATTCAACTTTTTCATTGATAACAGGAATGAAAAACTGAGGATTCATTTAACGTTGACCGTTTCAGGGTTTTGATTTATGGTTTCCTACTCCGGGTAAGACTTACAATGTTACACAGACTTTTATCAGCTTGTATCACAATAACACACATAAGAATATGTTTCTGGAATGACCCATTTGATAGGATAATGTCACAACAACACAGAGGAAAAGTGAACCAAGGTTACCCAAAGAACTGCAAAACTCAGATGACCGACTGGCTTTGGTAAGATCATTATCCACCATTCAACATCTCGCTTTTCTTCCCAGAACAAAAGCCCAACTTTGGCTCGGCATCTAAGTCCTTCTCTTGGAGGAGTAATGGTGATATTGTTCCCTCTGCCGCTAATGGGAATATCTCTGCAAAAATACAGGTTTTCTAAAGGGAGACCACACTGCATTTGGTATTTGGCTGCAAGAAGACATACATTTGTCAGATTTGATAGAATGGAGAAGCTCAGCCCATTATATGAAGACCAAAACAAGGTGGATGGGTTCATGTTTGTACGCTAAAGGTAGAATGCATGAATGAAGTATAACACTGGAGAATGTGTGAGCGCTGGAGAATCCTGAAGGTCAAACCATTGTGGAAATGTAAAAGGTCTTCAAGATTGTTTGGAATGAATTCATTTCAATAACAAAAAAAGTCATACGAATGTAGGGAGAAGCACCAGCACAAAGAATAATATGAAAGAACGTTTTAATAGAACTCAGACCATTTATGGAAGTTCAAGAATCCCTACAGACCACAAGCATGTGTGGAATATGAATAACCAAAACTTCATTACTCATAACCTTCAATGTTTTTAAACATAGGAGGTGATAAAAGGTGAGGAAAAAATAGGAGTCGTATCTGAATTCAGAGTCTATTACAGCACTCAGTGCTCACAATAAGAAATCTTTCTAGTGGCAATATACATGTCGATCTATTCGAAAGCTATTCAACTACATGAGATGATCAAAACACAATGAACACTGAAACAATATTACGGTACTTCATTCAGGCCATCCAAAATGTAGATGAGTTTGTTTCTTCATCAGAACAGATTTGGAGAAATTTACCATTACATCACTTGGTCACCAGTGTATCCTCTGCAGTGAATGGGTGCCGTCAGATGAGAGTCCAAACAGCTGATAAAAACACCACAATACATCACAATACAACATCACAAATGTGAAAAGCTGCATGTTTGTAATAAACAAATCCATCAAGACATTTTTACTTCAAACAATAGCTTCATTCTTGTCTGAATCAGGAGAGAAATATGCACAGATTAAGCACTGTTAAAAGTGAAAATAGTTTAAACGATGGATTCACTGGATGAAGTATTATTATGGATTATGGACTCATAATTTTGCCAGAAACAACAGTTTAGTTAAAATCATCTTAATGATGGATTTGTTTCTTAAAAACACAGCTTTTCACTTCACAAGATGTTAATTGATGGACCGGAGTGGTGTGGATTACTTGTGAATTATTTTAATGTTTTTATCAGCCTTTCTGACTCTCATTCTGACGGCACCCATTCACTGCAGAGGATCCATTGGTGAGCAAGTGATATAATTCTAAATTTCTGAATCTGAAAAAAAATTTATCTGCATCTTGTATAGCCCAAGGGTGAGTAAATTTCAGCAAATTCATTTTGTCTTAATTATTCCTTTAACACTTTAGTCTACGATAACGATAAGTGCACAAGATGGCATCACTTGTGTTTAAATACAACAAGACGGTGTAATAACAGAGACATTAATGTAGTGCCGGTAAAGTAGTTACTCAGAGGAGTGGACTGATATACAGTGTTGAAATGGAAAAAGGTACACTAAGTAACTTCTTTCTATGATATAATGCTTATTTAAATAGTGTTTTCATTATAGAAGAATTGTAAGCCAAATCGTTTCTACACTTGATCAGCTAATATAGCCCAGATCACTCCAGCACAACTTCATTAAGCCACCTAGCCTCATGTGACGAATGCATACAAATAAAAATAAAATTTTTTCCTGGCATGGACGAGTCCCCAGGGCAGAGGCAGGTGTATGACTGAAGATTATTCTTGCCATTTTCCAAGTTAGTTTTTCACATCTCTCCAGAATACAAAACTCTGAGATCCAAATATACAAGAAGTATATTGCTGTGTATCGCTCTCTCTCTCAGTGTCTCAGAGGTACACACACATACTGACACCTTAGCAGCCAGCACTGCAAGCATATTTTCTCCGGCAGTGGGGAAATAGACTTCTTTTGCAGTATGGCCAAGATAAACTAAAGATGTAATGCATTATTTAGACCTACGGCATGCCCTTTCCAGAGGTAGATAAGCAAGAAGTGTGAACACCAGACATTGTGGATGTAATTTCAATAGATGGATGTGTGCATGCACACACACACTCATAATTTTGAATAACAATGTGGCTCAGGGTTAGGAACGAACAGTTTAATGCTCTTCTCATTAGAGCAACTACTTCCTGTTTCATATAAAAAAGGCAGCCATGTTTAAAGACCAAGGTATACTAAAACACTGGCTATGTTGTATATTATGTGGGTCATTTCTGTTATGTAGTACCTTTTGAAATTGAACTTTTAAAAAATTGAAATCCCATTTTTAATAGTTTTAGTTTTATTTAAAGATAACAACAGTGGATGGGGACATAGAAATGTACGGCAAATAGGAATAACCCTTATGTTTTAAATAGCCATGCGGCAGATATTCATAATTGCAATATAAATTTTGTCTTTCAGCTTTGCTGCAAAAAATGTTAAAGAAACATAAGTATGAATGTCGTTTAAATGGTACGTTATTCTGGATTTCAGTGCTTTTATCAGCTCTGTGTTACTATAAATTAGTCAGACAGTCTTTGACCATGCTCAAGGCCAAAGCAATCCTACACAACTATAGAACGCGCTGCTATAGAAAAGAAGCATGGGTTGTTTGAGTTCATAAGAATTATAAGTGGTGTTTGCTAAGGAAAGATTTACTATTTTATCCAAACTCTATGACCCACCCAAAGCATGTGGGCAACTACCTAGCAGCTGCATTTGGGTTTTGTACAAGCAGGCACCACTGACACTTTTATTTATATTTTTTAGAAAATATACTGGATGTTGATGTGTTGGTTGAACATGATTTAATATTTTAGGATATATTAGGATATATTTCTTTTTATTATTAGTAATTTTATGCTCTTTTTAGAAGTTTTTCTGAAAAATATTTAGCTTTATTTTTAAATGTATTTATTTTAAAATTTAGTAATGCCGTTATGGTTAAATTTGACTTTTCAGCAGGTTTATGTGGGACAGAGCAGTCCTGTTCATAAAGCTGATTGTCTTAAATCAAAAAGGTCCTGTGTTGCACAAGCACAAAAATCCCCTTAATTAATCAGAGATCACCCGAGATAAGAGCCTCTCATCCTTCCACCTGTCCATCCCTCTGATCAGCACTTCTAAGACGTCCCACGACAGGCATCCACTCAGCTAATGAACATCTCACCACCGTCCCTCTGCCCTCCCTGTAAAGCTGCTGTCCTCTCCACCATCTCCTTTGTTGATTTGACCAAAGTTAGATCTTTACAAAGTGAAAAATGACATTCCAGGTCGAGGACATCAAGGATGGTCAAGGTAATGAATGGCCACCAGATGTCCGTTATTAGGCTAATGCAGTCCTCCCTGCTTCTCTCAGGGGGAACGGCAGCTCTCACTAGTGGAGCACACGCAGAGATACGACTAAAACTATATGAGCTCCTACTGCAGGCCTGTGAAAACCTCTGGCCCAAATTTTATTTGGTGAATCAGGTTACACTTTCTCATATATTACAGTTGAAAGGTTTGGAGTTAGTAAGATATCTAGATGTTTTAGAAAGTGTTTTATACTCATCAAATCTACATTTATTTGATTAAAATTCAAATGTAGCCTTTGGTTTGAATATAATTTTTTTTTTTTTTTTATAAATATATTTTAGTTTGGTTTAAATATATTTTAAATGTGTGCATGTATATATTCAAAAGTTTCAATATTGCAAGGAAAGACTCCATAATTATTTGTTCAAAAATACAGTAAAAATTAGCATTGAGAAATATTATAACAATTTACAATAAAGGTTTTCTATTTGAATAAAATGTATTTTAAAAATATTCAAATGTATTTTATTTCTAAGATAGCAAAGCCGAATTTTCAGCATCATTACTCCGGTCTTCAGTGTCAGTTTATTCTAAAATGCTGATTTGGTGCTCAAGAAACGTTTCTTGTTATTATCAACGTTGAAAACAGTTTTGCTGCTTAATATTTTTTTTATGTAGGCAACTACCTACCTTGGGTTTTGTACAGGCAAGCACCACTCACACATATTTATATTTTTCATATATTTTTAAATAAGCTTTAATATTTTAAGACATTATGGGGGCAGTGTTATTTTAAAATTATTTGTATTGATATATTTAATTAGCTTTTATTTTTATATTTTTAGTCATTTTATGTTATTTTTCAATATTTTATTTGTTTATTCATTTTAAAACCTTTCAGCAGGTTTTCATGCTGATTTGGTGCTCAAAAACATTTCTTATTATCAATGTTAAAAACAGTTTTGCTGCTTAAAAGTTTTGAGGAAACTTTTTTTTCAGGATTCTTTGATGAATAGAAAGTTCACTGAACAGCATTTATTTGCAAAAGAACAATGTAAAAGTCTTTACTGTCAGTTGATTAGTTTGAGCTGTAATGCAGCCTTGCTGAATACAAGTTGACTATTTCTTAAAGGGGTCATATGATGCGATTTCAAGTTTTCCTTTCTCTTTGGAGTGTTACAAGCTGTTTGTGCATAGATGAAATCCCTAAAGTTGCAAAGACTAAAGTCTCAAACCCAAAGAGATATTCTTTATAAAAGTTAAGTCTCGTCTACGCCTCCCTAAAACGGCTCATTCAAACATGCCCCCACGTCTACGTCACGATGTGGAAATATTTGCGTAATGCCGCCCAAATGTGCACGCAAAGAAAGAAGGCGTGGTTTCAGTAACCGCAGTATAGTGTTGATGCAGCCATGTCGGGGAGACGCTGTGTGTTTCTATGCGAAAGCAAAAGCACTTTATTTGGGCTTCCGAAAGTAGATGCAATTAGATTTGTTTACAACAGAACAGCACAACCCAAATGTTCAAGTTGTGCAACGCATTTTATGGACGACAGTTTCGTGAACCTAGTAGAGTACAAGGCTGGCTATGCAAGAAGTCTATTTCTAAAAAAAAAAAAAAAAAAAAAGGGTCAATTTCGACAATCTATGACAATCTGGCGCTTCTGAATCAGCGACTGTAAGTATGTTTTGTTATTAGTTCAAGTATTTACAATTGACTGTTCAAATGTGGAGTTTTACGCGTCTTGTGTGTGTGTGTGTGTGTGTGTGTGTGTGTGTGTGTGTGTGTGTGAGGGGAACAGGGTCACATCACAGCGGAGTGTACAGCCTGTCAGAAATCGCCTTAACCGCGGCTTGTGTACTGCAAATACATACGAGCATCATCACTGTGTCTGTCACGCGACTCTGATAAAACTAACTTGAAAGCTGAAGCTCGCGGTAAGGTAAGGTTTCCGAAGTGTGCTTGTAGTTTTCAGCCAATCACAATGCACTGGGTCAGTTGGCCAATCAGGGCAGACTGCACTTGTAAGGAGGGGCTTTGTAGAAAACGACGCATTTGTGAGAGGCGGGGCATAGAGGAACTACAACAATGTACAGTATTTGAAAAATAATGTTTTTTGAACATTACATATTACATCACATATATTACACAACATCTGTTACATATTCTGTTACACCAAATACACAAAATAATGATCTTTAAAATAGCATCATATGACCCCTTTAAAAAAATGTTTATATTGGGAAAGGGAAGTGGTGTGTGGCCAAGTATCATGACCCATACTTGGAATTTGTCCTCTGCATTTAACCCATCCAAGTGCATGCACACAGTAGTGAACATACACCCGGAGCAGTGGGCAGCCAATGCTGCAGCACCCGGGGAGCAGTTGGGGGTTTGGTGCCTTGCTCAAGGGTCTCACCTCAGTCATGGTATTGAGGGTGGAGAGAGTGCTGGTTATTCACTCTCCCCACCTACAATCCCTGCCAGACCTGAGCCTCGAACCCACGACCTTCGGGTTACAAGTCCAACTCTCTATCCATTAGGCCACGACTTCTCAAATGAGATAATTGTTTAAATAACAGTAGAACTATAATGTGGATGACGTGACTCATGATTTGGTCTTAGACTAATTTGATGAGAAATGTTTGAGTTTTATAAAGTTTCTTATTAAAAACTTTATTTAAAACTTTTCATTTTTAACTTTGGAGTCTTACCAGGTCTGAACACATTTTGAGACACTGATGAGATGACTTCTGAGTTAGCAAAAGTCTCAATTTGCTTTCCATTTAATCACTTCTGTCTATGATACAAACACAAGCAAACACAAGCAGCAATGCCAGATTTACCAGTGGAACTGGCAAGACACTGGCATTTGCTATCAGAAACTGGCTTCAGCCTTCAGAACAAGTCGAAAAGATACAGATCTTACTTACCTTTAGTCATGTTTGGCAACGTGAGGTTTTTGGCTAATAAACCAGCTCTTGGCACTAAATACGAGCCATGGGGAATACAAACACTGTAATTTCATGTGCTTCTTGTCTGCCAGCCAACACTCCCGACTGTGCAGTTGTTCTCGATGGATTTTGCATTATGCACACAGACAGAGATTCAAAAGTGTCAAGAAAAAAGGGAAGTGGGTTTAGTGTTATTTTCTATGAACAACATATGGTGCAACCCAGGACATTATTATAAAAGCACATGTTTTTCTCACAAATGTTGCTACTCAATGCAACAAAAACGAATTCAAAGGTCACAGATTCTGAGCTGCAGACTTTAGTATAATCGTGTGAATATTAAAAGTATACCACCACCATGCCAAGACATTTTGAGAGGACAACATGAACCCAACTGTGTCAGTGTTGTGAAATGAAAAGAAATTCGAAGAAAAATTCACCCAAAAAGGAAAATTCATTATTTACTCACCCTCACCTCGTTTCTGTGTCGTTCCTTTCTTCTCTGCAACACAAAAGATTCTTTTTTTGAGGAATATTCTTGCTCTGCTTTTCAGTATAATAAAAGTGAATCAGAACTGAAGCTGTCAAGCTACAAAAAATGACAAAAGCACCATAAACCATGATCTTTTAAATAATATACACAATAAAAGACTCACAGGAGCTCAAACAACAAAATAAAAGTCAAAGAAAGACAAGCTGAAACAAAAATTACAAAAAAAAGAATCACAGCCAGTGCTTTAGAATTTTATTGTTTTGTAACTCAGTTTTAAAAACTTTTATAAACCTAATTCAATACAATAAAACCTTAAAGTGAAGAAACTAAAATAAAAGTGTTCCTCATATGCATCACCCTTCAGTATACAAAACCATATGAAAATATTGTGCCTGAATGTAAACCAGTCGAACATGAGATTTTATTTTGAATCAAGTATTTCATTAAAATCCGCCAAATGTAAACCTGCTTACCTAGGCCGCAGTGACTTCACAGGTCTCCAGAAGTGATTGGTGAATTTTTTATTGTCAATGTCTTGCAGCAGTGTTATGAAAAACTCTCTCTGTGGAGTTGAAGAGAATAGCTGATGCCACCATATTTCTGGATGACAAATGAAAGTGGAATATACCTGGAGGCATTCGGGAAGTGCGTGAGGGATTTGACACAGCCAGAGCGTCTGGTTCTTCAGGAACCAAATAGAAACGAGCATCTTTCCCATCTCATAATCCTCCTGAAAGTATAGAACTTGATCGAAACGCCTAGGACCGGCAACCTCAGGGTTAAAAGCATTTATATCACTACTTACAGATCCATAACATTTAATGGCTAACGAATAAAGAAACGTCAGATCAACGTAAAACCATTGTGTGTGCATATTTGTTTTAAATCATTAAACAGCCTATTTTACTTTCACAATGTGAGGCATTTCTGAGTGAAAAGGTATTGAACAAGAAAAAAATATTTCAACCTGACTTGAAATGCCTGTAAATGTTATTACCAGTCAATATCTATGTTTTGAATCAGATTTCCTGGACTCTGCAGAGCAACCCATGTCAGGATCCGGTAGCAGAGCAGACTGAAAGCATCTCTTTTCTCACCAGCCGATACGTGAAAACTAGACATTGTAAAAGGCAGGGTGAGAGATGGCACATCCCTCCACTGAGAGCTTCAGCAGATCACTGGCAAGATTCTGCTCGCTGCAGACAGCGGTTTCCTTTTAAAAAACTGCGGAGATGGTCTTATCTTATCGGGTTCAAGTGCCGGATAGACGCGAGACTCTGTCGGTGTGTAATACGCAGAGATCTGCTGTTGATGGATTCTGATGAATTCTATCATGCTGTAAGTCCACGTGTGTGTGTTGCTCAGCTCAGAGGATGCGGTATTAAATGCGTCCCGGGGACCTCAGGGTTTATTACAGTCCTTTGCAGTTATATTTGTGCTCGGGTCATGCTGAAATACAGTAAATCTTGAGACAGACTGCAAAGCATCACACCTGTAAAGCCTGATAATGGAACAGTTTATTGATCCTTAGACAAAATCTAATTTTAAAAAGCAGAATTCTGTTTTTGTTTTTTTTGTTTGTTTTTTTATTACCATATATGATACATCAAGCATTTACAGGAAAACTCATACTCATACTTGAGGAGAAGCAAACTCTTCAGTTTTATTTAGAGGCCCAAACTGAGCAAAAATATACAGTTTGGTGCAGTTGCTATATTAGTTTCTGATAAGTATTTTTTTATGCAAGTACATTAAACTTTTGAACCCCTTCCCCATAAATTAAATAAAATAACATTTAATTTAATTTAATTTAATTTAATTTAATTTAATTTAATTTAATTTAATTTAATTTAATTTCTTTAGGGTTTGTATTTTTTTCTGATGAATAACAGAAAATAAAACTAAATAAATTTTTTGTGAGTATGCCTATATTGTTCTGTTATTCTATTTGTTAGGGGGGAAAACATTAAAACATTAACATTTTAATTACAAAATGGTACAATATTCCAAAATAAATTATTTAAATGTGATGAAATATCACTTATACGAGTTCACAATAAATATCATACCGTTTATTCATGTTCCTCCAAACAAGTGTGACTCTTTCATTCATATAATTTATCACAAAAAGTATGTAGCCTACATAAGAAAGTTGAATGTTGCAGTGAGCTCAGTAAGCACACACCACACCATATAAGGAAAAAAGGCGGATAATAAACAACTGCAAACCAACCTTATTGGTTCTCACAGCTGTTGTTGATGCAGTAGTGAACTTGAACAAAAAAGTACTATAATCTCTATAAAGCTCTATAATCTGTTGTAGCAGTAGTACACTGTAAAAACTGATTTTTCAAAGTTGTAACAAACAGATTATTGGAGTGCGTTTTACAAGAGAATACTATTTGTCTTTTTACTCCAAAATTTCATGTTTAATGTGTACTGTTCTTGCAAGTTCTTGGAAAACCTACACCTCATATTTTTTTCGGCCACAGTGGTGAGCATATGTAATTGAGAAGTTGTTGTATTTTTCTGAAATGGCTCACAGGATGGAAGAAAGCATTCAGATCAGTGACGTTGTTATTAACGCATCAGGGAACTGCATGCGGGTGTGTGGATGTGGGGCGCAGGGCTTGATATTTACACGTCGGCTATGCCTTTTCCGCTGACGGCTCCCAGATGGCCACTGCCGCAAACGCTGTCCAACATGGATCTTTACCACGGTGGGCAAAAAGCAAATACTATGAGCTTTTACTGGCGCTCCATTATTAAAAACAATATCCTCTGCAGATCGTTGTATAATAATCAAAATACCAAGAAGGGCAAAGGTACGGCTCACTCGATATGAGAAAAACACAAAAACAGAGTGCGTTTCGTTAAATGTCAAAGGCGGTTTCATCTCGATGGAGGTGGGTATATAAAAGCAGTTTGTTTTGTTGATAGATGTCACTTTTGATGTGGTTTAACATATCTTGCTTCAGTTCTAGGCTTTCACGGATGAGTCTGGTTTCTCTACCTTTATACCAGCAAATGAGTGCTTACCTCAGGAGCCGAGAGAGGGGATAAAGGGGCTCGGGACTTCTGCCGCAGTCATGACTTTTCTGTAAATCAATCCTCATCTGCAGCTTTCTTCTGCAGGTGGGATGGGCAGACTCACACTGCTTTGAGGCGATAGATTGAGTCTCAGCAGACACCTCGAGCGCCTCATCACCAGCCGAATGACCCCATCGTCTTCTTCAGAACGTGTTCTCCTCCTAAGCTCAAACAGATGGAGACTGGCACTGCATGTTTTCATCTCTGTTTTACACGTACACGCTTCTAGACGAATATAAAAGTTGACAGCAACTTAGTTCTCTTTCTAGCCGCATACATGAATGCATAAGTCTGCCAACCTTGAGGACTGACGCATATTTTTTTGATCTAACTGAAATACAAAGGTCTCAAGAAACCTTGCATTGTGTATTAAAGATTTATTCTGTTGTTGCACTACCTAAAACTAGAAACTCAACACATTTAACTGTTAATTAGACTAAACTGAAATAAAATAAAATATAAATATTAGATAAAAAAACACAAAATGAAAACGATGCAGCAACTAATAAAAAATAAATATATAAAACTGAACTAAAACTGAAATAAAAAATGAACAAATATTAATGTTTAGAAATAAATAACATGATAAAATTACAAAAAATAATCTAAAATTATAATGAAAACCAAAATCCATGCTAATTCAAAATATTAATAAAAACAGTTGAAATAATAATTTGTGATAAAAATAATGAAAGTTTATAAACACTACACAAAAACTAGAAACTGCAGGGTTAGCGTTTAATAAAACTAAAACTATTAAAAACATTTTGTGTTGAATGAATAAAATAATGTATGTTAGATAAAGCCTAAACTAAATGAAAATGTTGCCTTTGCAACTAATTGAAAAAAACTTTGTTTAAAATAAAAACTAAAAAAAAAAAAAAAAAATTAAGACTGAAATAAAATAAATTAAACCTAAATACTAAAATTTAAAACCAAATCAACAAATATTTCACAAAAGAACATAAAATTACTAAAAAAATTATAATGTAAACTGAAAATTAAAGCTACTTCGAAATACTAATAAAAACTATTATAAAAGTATATAATACTAAAGTAACACTGCTCCCACGTGGATGTTCAGTATAAGAATTAAAGTGAAAACTAAGTCGTAAAATATTGATTTTAATTCTTTAGACAAATAATTTATTGTTATATTTCTCTGTACATCAGTAGAACTATATAGTGAATATTTAAGGTGGGTTTAATAAACCATTGGACGCTTTTCATTATATTATTAAAAGCAAGTTTTTCCACACAAAAGACTGCGAAACAATTTGCAAAAAGAAGCAATATACATTTTATTGTAACTTTCTGTACATATATACAGTTGAAGTGCGATACAGCAGCTAGGTGGCGCTGCAGGACACTCGGATTGCACTGCTACAGGTTAGGCCACTGCGGCCGTTTCCATTGTGGCCAGGCTTGTCTTTGGCTTGAGTGGACAACAGATCATTACCCATGAGCCCTCAGAGTACTGGCTTTCTGTTACTCAAGGTTGCTTACATACAGTAAATATGGCTTTTTGCTCATTTTGATAGCCCCAGAAATTGTTGCAAAATGCCACAAATGCAATTGTTATACAAAAAAAAAAAAAATACTAAAAAGACAGTACGGTTTAAGCATGAGACATTTAGAGACTCTTAACACTGCAAATATTTGTTGACTTAATTGTATGCCCACAGACGTCCTCAGCATTACATACAAAAGTTTGAAAGACATCTAGATAAAGAGTGGAGAATATGATTATGAAGGTATGAGTGGAGAAAACATCGTGAGAGAGGAAATAGAGGCAGAAATCCCTTTCCTTCGAGGTTAGAGATCGCTGGCTGATTAGTGGCCCACAACTCTGTGTTGAAACAGACTCTGCCGTATATAAATATATAACGATGTGTGGAAGCCTGTTAAATCCGTCCTGTCAGGGTTCATCTCTGGGGAGAGAGGAGTGGGAACAGATTACCGGTGAGAAAGCTTAGAAAACCAATTCTACCGCTCGCAGTTCGAGTGTAGGGAACCGTGCACCCAGGAGAAGACCATAATCTGCCTCGGGCACGGATTTCGCCCCAGATTTCGGTGCCAGACCAAAAATCCTCTTTCAGTCGATGCCCGAAAGAAAAAAAACGGCAATGCTAAAACCGACCTTTAACCTTTATAAATAAAGGGAGGGAGAGGTAGAGACGATTTCTGACTTTGCTGTAAACAGCTGGTAAATGTGATTTTCCTAATGAGAAGTTAATCTATCCGAATCCTCTGTGACATAACAGCGCTTCCTCTCAGAGAGGAAAGAACTGATACAGCATCACAGGAAAATACTGAATCTTTAAATATCACTGGGCCTTATGCTGCCTTTAAATCATGTCAGGATGATCGTATTTATGAGTTGAGCGTACATCAAAGTTATTAGGTGGGAAACTTTGAGCACAGAATTGCTGAATGTTAATTAATGGATCGTGGTGAAGGCTACTGTAATTAGTATTGAGCATGTTGAATGTTGACTATATGATTTTGTATGCATTTTAAGCTAAAAGTAAAACCATTAAACAATTTTTGCTTCATGAAATAAACTAAAACATTTTTTTTTTCAGGTTGGCCAAAAAAAATAAAATAAAATTATATATATATATATATATATATATATATATATATATTTTTTTTTTTTTTTTTTTTTTTCAGCACATATCCCAAAAAATACCACTCTTTTAGCAGTCGTTGCTGGGAGGTGTAAAAATTCATAAATACAAATGTTCCTTGATTTGAAGGCAGCATTACGATGACTGGGAAAATGCAATGAAGATAAAGAAGGAACAATAAGCTCATAAGATATAAGATAAGAGAATGAAGAGAGAGAAGCACCTGGTAATGCTGCTGCCACTTAGTGGTGTTACACTGTGCTACATTGAGACAGAGTTCACACAATGAGACGACTGATCAATACCTTATTCACATTATAAATTCATTATAACACAGATCAAGACCTATAAATCAATAAATATTTACCTTTTTAACTCTACATATAGTTTCTCATTTTACAGGAATGAAAAAAAAGTCTTGCTCACGTGACAACTCCTGAAGATTTTACAATACATTATATAGCTCTTTGGGAAGACCAAAAAAGTAAAACAATAAAAAGATCCATCTTTTATGTTCAAAGCATAACATGGAGAAAGAACAGCCAGTTATAAATGGAGATGCTTTACATTGGACTGCTTTATAGGCACATAGGAGTGTATTCCTGTTCTCTACTGGCTTGAAGCTTTTCAGTCATTTGTCGATATTCCTTTGAATGTCTTTTCCTGTCAAAGTCTCTTCTTAGATCACAAATAAATAAATATTCCTTTGTGAGTGCACTTTTATCTAACCATTTGAGACAAACCAGCGCTTTGACTGTTTCCTGATGTGACCTTTCTCCGATTATAGAGTCTGTCACCTCAACACAGTCTAAATACGCTGAAAACTTCATTTCATCACAGTTTAGAGCCAGTTCAGATTGCACGCAGATCTACATGTAGCTGTTACAGCACTGGAACATCTTGTAAAAATGAGTCCGAAAGAGGAATGAAGCAGGAAGTGAAAACAGCCAATATCCCATCCAACAGCACAGAACAATGCCATATTTTGATGCAATGAAGAAATGACTTACAAACTCATGGCCAAGAATTTTGTCAGTGACTCTAGTGGTGAGCTAATCGACCGATATGTGTCAATTTGTGTCAATTTGTGTCAATTTCCCTTAATTTAAGTACATTTTGAAAAGAAATAAGCATTTAATTATAGTGGTCAATATCATAATTTAATACAAATAATAATTATATATTTATTTATTTATTTTATTTTTTTATATGAAATATTGTATTTGCACAGTATTGGTCACCCTGCAATTTAGATATCAGACACGGACCCATATCAGTCGACCACTAGAGACAATTCTTCAGCTTCTGATCCACTGGTGGATTTCAAACAGAATTATCTGGCTCATTGTTTTGCAATGTGTCAATTCTTCTTTGCAAATGTGTGTAAATCCCCCCCATTAGTTGATTGCGAAGGCACTGTCTGCGCTATCTAGCAGGATCCCTTCTGGATGGGGTGACACAATGCTTTCGGGGCCGGGGGCCCCTGCTGAAAAAGCTGTTTACAGGCCTGTCACCGCGATCCCTTTTGTTTCCTGTCAACGTCTCGCTGCGCATCTCCCCGACGATGCAGTAGCGTGCAAATCAGATAAACAGGGCGTGACAAGCCCACAGTGTATCTCCGGAGATAAGCGCGCGACGCACAAAACAACCGGTCCTTCCTTTAAAGTGGAAATCTGAAAATAAGTGAGATTTCGTCGGATAGAAACAGGGAAGAGACAGCAATCAATTACCGCAGCCTACATGGCAGGGAGCTATGATCTTAATCGGAGATGAATAGCTGGGTGGGATTGTGGGATGTGTGCGAGAACACCTCTGGGGCAGTGCAGACACGGGGAGGGGGCGTCATCAATAATAGTGCAGGTAAGGAGGACTCAGGCAAGGTCAGGACAAACATGTTTCCCCATGAGCAGACGAACTGAAATAGCTCATGGCATAACCTCAGTCCGATTCCGGCGTTCTGTCTCAGGCCCCGATTCACTCGCGACGCTCCATCCAGATGCCCGGAAGGGTCTTTTAAGATGCGGTCTGGGGTTGTGTTTGATAATCTGCTCCCTGAGAGACAGTCCTTCATCTATCAAACCCCATGCACATCCTCCAGTATAGACAAACAAGACACAGAGAGAGCGGCCAATCGCTTGCCCTTTTTCTGACTCAGCCCGTCTGCTTTTTTCCCTCCGTTTCCTTTCTCTTGTGCGTGATCGCTGAGCCATTCACTCCTCGCCTTCTTCTACGTACGTGGAGGGGAACCAGCCCACCTGTGGATGAGACAGAACAGAAGGAATGAGTGATTAGAGGAGAAGGTTGCGGGGGGTATTACAGAGGATTTGCGTCACTTCATTGCCTGGATAACCTTGAGGATGCGCCTGCTACAAGAGGAGGGGAGGAGGGTCGGCGCTGGATTGTTTAAGCGCTTCCAGTGGCTGCACACGGGCCTGAGCAATAATATCCAGCAGGACAGTATGACAGAGCTGTTTTTCTTTGATCGGCCAAATCAGGGAGGGAGAGAGAGGAAGATGGAGCGAAAGAAACTGTGTTGTTGATTCTTGTCCTATTCCTGCTATGGTCTACTATGACAGTCATGCAAAATTTCTCACTTAAATAAAAATACAAAACTCAGAGTGATAACAAAACTGGGTTCAATTTTTACTAATAATTTTAAAAAATATAATTAATTAATATTACTTGCTAAACGCAAAATTATTAATAATAGTACAGTGAAATTGATGATAATTTAAATCATATCTAATCATTTTTTTATATATATTTGTTAAATTATTAATTTAAACAATTATTTGTTTTACTTTTTAATTATTATTAAAATGTTTAAACTATTATTATTATTATTATTATCATTATTATTATATCGGTTTAAAAAAAAGATATATTTTCAGTGAATGATTCCTTGATTAAAAAAAGTGGGGGGTTTTTCCTCAAAAGAAAAAGGGGTTGGGGGTGGGGAATTACACCTAAAATTATTCCAAGACTATCACATATATAGAGTCACATATATAAATATAAAGTCAGTATAATTTGCAAAAACCACACATTTACATTTTGCAAGGCATAAAAATAGATGTACAAGATCAACTAATGGCTCCATTCTTATTGTTGAGCCCTCCATTTGATATTCAAAATACTATAACTATGTGAAGCTGGAATTTAGACCAATTAGATTTTACTGTGGGCTGGACTGTCCATCACTAGGCAACAAAAATAGAAACCAAGCATCCATCAAAACATAATTTCAAACACCACTCTTGACAATCACAGCTGGTTAGGACAAAACGCAGATTAACAAGAGAGAGATGTGATTTATTGGTTGACGTTTTATCGTGTCACACCTCGCTCACGTGCACGAATGCAACACATGAATACAAAAGCTACAAAGGCAGTTCTGTCCATTTCAGAAGGAGGCAGGGGAAGCGTTCAAAGCACTGATCCCAAAATCTATTACTGGCATCCATAAAACAGCCCTGAACGTTTTATTCACTAAATTACACTTACAGCCTCCCTGATGAAACCATTATAAGACGGCTCAAGAGGCTCAAAAAAACATTTGACAGTTCGATGCGCTTTAAGTACAAATAAGCTTTTGGGCTCAGTATGAAATAATGCTGCTTAATTCGATAGCAATGCCACATTTTCTGTGTGCTTTCAGTTTTCTGTCATTCTTAGCAGGATGTCTGTCTTCTCAGATCAGAGAAGAGAAGCATGATATGAACAGACAGTACTTTCACATTTATTTAGAGTAAGCAGGTGCTCTGTGACTGTGCACTGAAAGTACTTTATATTTTAAAATAGACATTATACATTATATTGCTTTTATATATTTAAAAACATTAAATAATTTAAATATACCTCCACTAAATATTAAACCTATTGAATTAGCAATTCACGAGATGTACCAAAATGTGAAATATTGTATCCCATAATGCAATGCGTTCCCTCTTACCTTCTGTTTCCAATGTGACAAATGAATTGGAAGTAAAAACATCCATGATTTTTAACATAGATTACCATTCAAAGATTTGAGGTTGGTAAGATTTTTGATATTTTTTCAAAGTAGCCTCTTATGCTTTAATCATCCATTTGATATTTGATCAAAAATACAGTAAAAACTGTAATATTTTTTTTTAAATATTATTACAATTTAAAAGAACTATTTTCTATTTTGATATCTTTTATAATGTAATTTATTCCTGTGATACATTACATACATTACATTACTCCAGTCTTCTTCAGAAATCATTCTAATATGCTGATTGCTGCTCAAGTAACATTTCTTGTTAGTATCCATGTTGAAATAAGTTGTGCTGCTTAGTATTTTTGAAGAAACTGGATAGATGATAACTAGCTTGAGCACATTTACAAATAGAAAGTTTCAAAGAACAGCATATATTTGAAATAATTTGAAATAATGTTTTGTGACATTATAAAATGTCTTTACTGTCAATTTTAATCAATTTAATGCAGCCTTGCTGAATATAAGCATTAATCTGTAGTGTATTACCTAACATATAAGGTGTTTTAATTTAACAAAATTTACTTTGAAATGCAAAAAAAGCATTTTCTCACTGACAATAACTTGATACGACACGATCAACTAAAGATGCAACTAACATGAAACTGTCACAAATTTGTAAGACACTGTTTGAAACAGTTATCATTGCCTAATATGCGTTTATGCAATATATAATACGCAATATGCAGTGAGCTAGTATGCATCCTGTTACATCTACAAACACACTCACCCGTCCATTGACTTCACCCCTCCACCAGCCATTGGCTCCAGTTTTGCTGTAGATCTTCACCACATCGCCCTCCTGCAGAGACAGTTCCCGCGTGTCCCGAGAGCTGAAGTCATAGCGGGCGATCGCCACACCCATCACCTTAGGAGTGAACACTGTAGACACGAGAAAAAAAGGGTGAACATTTAGAAGCAAACATCACAGGACAAAAAGGAAGATGAGAATCAGACAAAATTAACCAGACAAACAAAGAAAAGATGGATGCAGCAGAGTCAGGCTGTACAGTCTCCCTAAGGACTCTTGTAATCACCACACTCCTTCATGTGTTTGCCTGCCTTAGCACATCCACTCTAAATAAATGATTCTCGTGAATCTGGGACGGGTCCAATCACAGCTGAAGTGGCTGTTTTGATTATGTCTTGAGATGTGTCAACAGCATAATCCGCTGGGTTAATTACATTTCAGATGACTTTTCCCTCAAAAACACATCATGTTCCTTCTAGCAGCTCACTGACATTTTGTTGGACCCGTTTGGCGGTTCTTTCTAAATGCGGTGGGCCGAGGGAAATACGTGGTGGCGGATTCAAATGAGCCTTTGTTTTATCGGACTTCAGAGGCTCTGAGGACTTTGTGAACGGCAGCCAGAGAAGCTAGGCCTTCCGCCAGACGTGTGTTGATGAGATCCGCCTCGGTGCCAGGACGCTTTCTCTTCAGCTGTTTTAAAGTGAGCAAGACTTGTACAGACAGAGAACTGGCTGCCAGTTAGCTGCCGTCATGCTCAAAGTGAGAAGTTTGTAAAGGAGGGAGAGAGAGATGTCACAAAGTTAGCCCGACTCCTTCCTTTTCATCACGGCTCCCCTGACAAAAACCACCTGTAATGACGGATCTAATACGCTAACTGCCTGAAATGAGATAATGATGAGTCATATTGTCAGTCAGTCAGTGTCCTGCGGCTGACAAAGGACATATGGTGCATGGGGCTATGCGTTAGTGAAGATGATGGCGGCTGTGAGATGATCTAGAAACAGACACGCACAATGAGATGGGAGGCGGGGTTAAACGCAGGGGGTAGCGTGTAAACATGGCAGCCTCAGATCTCCTGCGACCTTGGCAAAACGACACCGATGGAGAAAAGAAAACGGGTACCTGTACCTGACCAGAATGGGGCGGTAGAGGGGGGGACAAAGCTGTAGCCGGCGGGAGTTAGAAAAGACAGCCCGCAGAGCAGCGGGGCTGAGGTGGGCGGAGGCATGGGCGTGGTGGGGCGAGGCAGAGTGAAGAAGGGGTGCGGCAAGGGTAAAGACAAGAAAAGCAAAAGAAAAAGCATGTTTAATTCAAACGCAACAGTTGCAAGCAAACAGAGCAGATTGTGAACAAATGCTAACTTCTTGCATCAACACTTGCCCTTGCCTTGTTCAGACTGTAAGTCCAAATCTGATCATATTTAACAAAGTTTGAGCGGAAAGCTGCACGATTAATTGTTAAAAGATCGCAATCTTGATTCGAACAACCACACAATCTTATTCCAAAATATGAACATTCAAATGATCAAAGAATTACTTGAATGAAGGTGTATAGTTTATATATCAAAAAAGAGTCTATCGGCACTTGAAAATAACTTGATGCTTTATATAAAGATTGTATTTATTACGCTGTTGCGCCAGTAGGTAGGGACAAGTGACTGTTAAAAAATGCATTTATGTGACTATTAAAAAATGCATTTGTCATTAAATCATTCATCCAGTAATGAAGCAAGTGAAGTCTTTGTGAGTGAGTCACTGAATTATTCATTCAAAAGATTTGTTCAAAAATGCCGATTCATCCAGTCATGAAACAAGTGAAGTCTTTAAGAGTGAGTCATTGAATCTTTCATTCAATCATTTTTTAATAATGCATTCAAATAACTTCCCTATATAACCATATATATATATATATATATATATAGACTGCAGCGATTAACATTTTGTCAGTCCTTCTAGTAAATTATTAGTAAGTTATTTTGTTTTGTTGTCTATTCGGAATCGTGGGAGAATCAAGATTTCTCTATTTTAAACAAAAAATAACATGAAACCTCTTTGAATATTGAGACTGATGGACACAGCAGCGAATAAAGCAGTGCCAAGGTACACACAAATCTGTTCTAAACAGTTGCAATACACAATATGGACATTCAATTATTTAAATCAGATCCCAATCGGAAACAGAAATAGTCAGATTTGGACTGACAGTGTGAATATCTTCTACATTTGTGCCATTGAACCTAATAAGACATAGCAGTCCAGCGGTGGCAACACATTGTCATGCTGTAAGACAACATCCGTATTGCTAAAATGTTGTTGTTGTTGTTGTTGATTTGGGGCATAGCCATACCAACACAACGTCATTGCCAAAGAAACCAATGCAGATACTTCATAAAACGAAAGAGCACCACAAATTGGATCTAATCAGTTGCGATACAGTGTGGATACTGAATTATTTTGATCAAATTCCAATCGGATACAGAAATATACAGATCTAGAATTACATTGTGAACACAGCCTAAGAGATTCCCACCACTAGGACATGAATGTCAGCTCTGGAATATTTCTATTCATGTCCTGTTCCGTCGAGAACTATCGGTAAGGTTTGTGTTTACTAAAACTCCAGGAGTGTCTGTGCTCGACTGTGGCAGTGAAGCGAGTTCCCCTCGCCATCTGATGCTCCATCTGACCGGCTCGGCCCAGAGCGTCACAGAGCCCCAGTGTGTCAGCATCACAATATGTTTGAAGGCAGTGTAACTCAGTGTAACTAACAACACGTCAATAAACATTGAACAATCTGATGATTATGAGTGTGTATGGAGCGTCAGGCTTAACCATTGTTTTAGCACGTGTTCCTTGCCTGCTTTTTAAAAGGTTCCACATTTTTGGAGCATAATGACTAAAAATAGCATCCCTAGATCAATTTTCATTTAATAAAAATAGTGCTAAAAATAATAATAATTTCAGAGGTGGAGCTTCCTTTAAAACTATGACTGTTCTTTTTTTTTCTTTGAAATAATATGGACTATGGAACATCCACAGTAAGATATAAAACATACTAAGAATATAAATTGGGTCCGTTTTAAATTCATGATTGATTTTCCTCTTCCTGTAACTTCTCATTCTTTATTTTCCCTCTCACTCGTCTGTTCATTCTCTGGCAAGTGGTTCAACTCTGACTGGGTTCAGAAGCATCTCATGTCTTTCTTAAACATCTGTTCAAAGTTTTGAAGGGACAACCCTAGCTGAGGCTAACCGAGCTCATGAATTTATGCAGGAGCACATGCTGTGCGTCTCCAAAAGGCCTTGTCTCCGACCACTCTCCAACCTGTAATGTCCGAGCCGCTAACGGGCACTTGAGATTCCACCCACGTCACTCCGGGAGAACCAAACACCCGTCCGCCCACTATTCCGCAAACTCTGCGAGGCTCAAACCTCCTGTCTTCAGCACGTCGTTATCCATAACGTAAATATTCAGGGTTATGGATTTGCCATCCAACCCGCATGCCTCGCTTCACATTCGATAGAATATAAGCAGAAACACATCATAGCTGACAGCATCTCCAGCGCTTCCTGGATATAAATAAATATGAGGAAGGAAGGGGCAACCATCATGCAATTTGTTCTCCCTTCACCTGCAAATTAAAGCCACGATTATTTCTGTGTCCAACAAGAACACTGGAGGTCACACTGAACAAACTGCTTCCATTCTGCAATGCTGATTTTCTTTTTCTCTTGCTGTACGCTGCCCACGCAGGTTCAAGTTTACACTTAGAGTAGATGCCCCTGATGCTCTGTATGTGGCGTTCCCCGTCTGCTAGCGTGGTTTAAAGGTCTCGTGCAGAGGTTTACATGAAAGACTTTTCGTCGTTTCCGTCTCAAAAACGATTGCATGTAATTTGCATTTATTGGCACATAAGCAGACGCTGAGATGTAAAAAATGAAAAGAAGCTGTGCTGCATGGAAATGGACCTTGGGGGTAAAAGGAGGAAAAACAGCAGCAGTGCATGCTGGGAGATCCATTCTTTGGTCAGAGTTGCTTTGTTAAAGCAGTGAAGTGTTTGACTGACGTCCCCCCAGCTTCTCAATCTGCCAACATTTCCCAATTGTGACGAGACCCTCGCTGTGACATATGGAGCTACAATGAAATCTCATCTAAGTGCTGATTGCAATGCGCCATAAACTCTCAGATCAGGCTGTAAGCACAGCTCAGTAGTTCAGTGTTTTACTAATAGCCCACGTTTGAGGTTTTTAACTCGTTCCTCTCCCATAACTGGAGAACAACACAGATGTCTAAGTAGCTTTCATTATCACAAAGCCATGAACAGACAAAAGATGTCTAAAACTTCTTTGGCCAGAAACATATTCAAGTGAACTTTTAACTGAAAAATGAGTCCTACATGCTTTTTTTTTTTTTACAATTTATAATTTACTAAAATAAATTAAAATTAAAATAATATATTTTTTCGGAGTGCATAACGGAGTGTGAATCCGCCTTTTGCCAAACTTTTTTTTTTTCTCCCTTTTCAAATCTCATCACATCGGAAAGGCATTTATGTTCAATATAAATGAAGGAAATAATTGAAAATTTTAAAAAGTACCGGGTAGTACATATATACGTATATAGAATTTTTTTTTTTTTTTTTTTTTTTTTATGTCATAAATAGGGCATAGAAATCTCATCTGTTATGACCTCAAGTTTGAGAAACTGCTATTTCCTTGTGGCATTTATAATACAACACGTATTTGCATTCGGACATTTCCAAAACATAAAATGTGATATCAAAGCTAGAATCAAGCATACTTAGAAGTATTTGTGCTATACTAATTCATTTACAATTCATGAATTGCACCTTCTGGTTACGAAAAACGCTAAGAGAAATCATATTGCTAAACATCAAGACACCTGAGAACACGTGTGAAGGTCTCAAATGCTCATCAAAGAGCTCAAAGGCTTTCAATGAAGAAACTCTGCTGCCATAGCAACCGCCCTGGTGACCATAGCTACTGTCTATCACAACAATGTCACGTGTTTTGAACTATTGAACACAAAATCAAGAACATCATGAATCACAGTTTATACTCACACTAAGATTAAACAAACACCCTGAGGCTTTTGTGATAAATATAACAAGCGCATGTTTTGTTATTTCTGAGTTGTCCATGTGAATCTGCAACTAGCAATCTCTGTTTTTGTTAGCACGGTACGTACTGTTGGCTCCATTCTCCGGCTCTCGGTAGGCAAACTGCAGCGTGGTATCAAGTGTCCTGAATCCTTCCCGCAGAGAGTGATGTTTGTAATACTCGATCAGCTCCTGCATTAAACACACACATACGCTCAACATGATGTCAGTTCGCATAAAAGGGTAAATATCTACAGCCATTAAAAGGGAAAATAAAAAAATAAATATATGAACAGATTCAATATGACTCCAGCATTCGCAATCCAATAATGTTATTTAACTGGCATTTGCGAGATCGAATCTAAAAGCGCTTTCAAAAAGAAGCTGACAAAAGACATTTGATTTTTCTGCAGAATAGAAACATTAAGCAGCATGATTTCCTAATGCCCTTTAGAAGGCAAACAGATGACAAAACAAAAGGGATCGTAGAAATGAAACAAAGAGATTCCAAACGTAATAAGCCGGTATAATGCAAACATTTATCTTTATTGCGCCGACCTTAAAAACATATGAGCGTAACATTTACT
Source organism: Tor tambroides (assembly GCA_021397915.2). NCBI lineage: Eukaryota > Metazoa > Chordata > Actinopteri > Cypriniformes > Cyprinidae > Tor > Tor tambroides. The sequence goes on from JAFVLL020019911.1 coordinate 25,075, forward strand.
TTTCACTCTATATGATAAAGACGTTTTAATAATATTCTGGCACAAAACATTAGCACTTACTAAAATGCTTCTGAACTTCCTGTTTTCTGCAATGTAGAAGAATCCCTCCTTTGTTAAGATCTTGATGTGTTTCACGTCGTTGTTGTACCTGTGGGCCATGAATAAATGATGAGAGTAATTTTCTGGTGATCATTGCGATCGATGCTGCCTATCCCCTATGGGGAGCTGCCATAGTAATGCATGGGGCAAAGAGCTTTTCATGCAGGGAGAAGGGGTCGATAGCGAGGGGTGGGGCGTCTCCATTAGTCCTTGGATTAAAAGTTACGAGCTCACATTTTTTAGAGAGAAAGTGCACAGGACCATCTAAAATCACTGAAAAAATGGCATCTCATGGGGCAGCTTTTGTCTTTTGGCCTTGCGCTTGAACACACACACACACACACACACACACACCATAGAGTTGTTCTATTGTTGTTTGGGTTTTGTTGTTGTCGTTGTTGTTAATCATTAATATTGTTGTGGGTGGAATATTGCTCTTACGAAACTTTTTCTCAATTCACGCATACTACTTTTTACTAATTAAATTACACAGTAAAATAACCAAGTGTGCTGTTTTAACTCACTTGATGCTGATGGCATATTCGTTAAACTCTCGGCTTCTGTGACGGACCAGGTATGTGCTGCTCCTCCTGTTGAGCAGCGCCGCCTCTGCCTGCAGCCTCTCCATTGGGCCTGCGAACCTGAACGAAAGGTAAAAGGTCAGAGGTGAAGACTTGATGGCCAATATATGAGGTTAATAGCTAACAGGGCAATTATAGTGCTGACCTGTGGTTGCACCCAAAATGTCACATGTATTTACATTTATATTTATTGTATTAGAGTAAAGAGAATGGGATTTTTCACATTAGAGCAATATAGAAAAAAAAATGGAAGATGGTAATAACAAAAATAAAAATATATATCATTCTGGTAGTGAGAATGAAGATCATACCAAGGCTGAGAAGAGTAGTCAACAGGTTTGGGTACCTAAAAAATAAAAATGGATAAAAAAAAGAGGTGAGAAACAGACTTAAATAAAGAAAGTAGAGCACACATATGTGCACTTTTGTTCTGAAATTCCTCTCAACCTGATTTTCATACAGTATTTTTAACTCACAGCTCAAGTCTGGGACAATACAGCTCATATTAGCGCTAAAATCTGCCCCAGTTCCTGTATCTTTTTACAACCACTATTGGTTTTCCAAATGCACTCATAAAGATAACCTAGCATATTTTTTCTTAAAATGACTTAGGTAGGTAATTATGATTGTAAATCATCTTGCAAATAATAGCAGGGCATGTGGATAGAATGTGATAACACGTTGTTCACAAGATAAAGCAGTGTTGCAGTAAACAAACACACAATCACCCACAATGCATCTGTCATTCAAAGACAACCCTGAAATGGTGCTTGCATACCTAAATCATTTGAAAACAACATGCACACAAGGACAAGTCTACCTTGCCTTGATCATATTTGTTTTTGTTTGGCAGAGAATAAAGAATCATTTTAGCATTATAATATAATCTGGTATTTGTACTCACACATGGGCAAGGCTTCACTGCGTCGCTTGGAAAGAAGCCAACCTCCTTAGTTGCCAGGACTTTACCCTGAAACCATGGCAGATAATTACATTACGTTCAGCTGGGCAACTCCTCCTCAATAATTCAGTAACAATTAGTACTTAACACGACACGCAACAAATTTACAGCCGAGAGTTCATCAGAGCTGAAAAAGTCTTGGGAGAATACAAGAGGAATACCAGGAGAACGAGGAAACAATATAATGCATCCAGCAGGCTGTTTGTAAAATATTTATGGAATGTTTTCCAAAAAAAAAACACGTTTTTTTTGTTTTGTTTTGTTTTTTTAAGAAAGAGATGAAGAGAATCCTAATTTCCATCCTAATATGCATACTATCCATTCTAAATATTAAATCAATAGTAATGTTTTGCATGTTTTTTTCTCTTGCTGCTTTTTTACTTTGTTTTTTGTTTTGTTTTTTTTAATTGCAGTTGTAAGGAACGCTATGCTGTCACTGAATAGTTGACTAAAAAATGAAAATTTGCTGAAAACTTACTCACACTCAGGCCTTTCAAGATGTAGATGAATTTGTTTCTTCATTAGAACAGCATTACATCACTTGCTCACCAATGGATCCTCTGCAGTGAATGGGTGCCGTCAGAAAGAGAGTCCAAACAGCTGATAAAAACACCACTATAATCCACAAGTAATCCATATGACTCCAGTCCATAAATTAACATCTTGCTTGTGGATTATTGTGTTGTTTTTATAAGCAGTTTAAACTCTCATTCTGACGGCACCCATTCACGGCAAACAAATTCATTTACAGCTTAAATGGCCTGAGGGTGAGTAAAATTTCAACAAATTTTCATTTTTGGGTGAATTATTCCTTTAAATAATTGAAATTTAATGTAATACATTTAGACGGTAGATGTTAACATGCAAATGCAAATAGCATGCAACAAGGTGTGTAATATCAAAATTCAATTTAATAAACTGATAGTACGTTGAAAATCATAAAAGAGAAAATACACTCAATGCAATCTGCATGTTTATCTAATTGACAAATAATTTATATACAGCTGCTTCTAGAAATAAAATGATCTTCCGATACAGCTGTCGCTAATTTAACAACAACTGATGGTTCTCCAGCCCAAAGTGCCAGTAATGCTCAGATCATTCTCTTCCTCCTCCTTCTCAGACGGTCTTCCAGGGAGACGTAGAAAGTGCATTTCTGTCTCATCTACCTTTTCCTTAAACAAATTTGATTTGTAAGTGGATCCTTAAGCACACCCTCCCACCCCCACCCCAATGCATTTAGTGCATTGACATTTTATCAGCACTCACGATGCCGCCTCACTATTGGTTGTTGCTCAGATAAGGGCCTAATAATGATTAAACTCATAACCCTGTTAGATCAAACAGATGGCAACCAAAGGCCCAAATGAAATTACAGTGAGTGATTGCGTTTGTCTAGGCACCAGAGCGGCAATAATTGTCTCCGGGTTACCAGGGCTACGAGGGCTCTGATCATCCTTTGCTCCGTCCGGAGCTGCCGCGGGACGTTGGATATTATGAGGTCTCAGGTGACACGGGCGGTGTAATTTTGCATGAGTTCAAATTGAATAAATCAACTTCCGGGTGCACGGGACAGCTGGGCGTTCAGAGCCTGCAGAGGACGGCGGTCTTAGAATGAGGCAGAACGAGATTAACATGTTAAAACAGGGCTGTGGAGAAGCGTCCTGGACAGCTGGACTCGTATGATGGAGAGGGATGTAGGGGCATTCGATTGTGTGCCAGGCTTTGCCAGTTCTCTGGCTCTCTGGACGATCATTGGCTGGTTTCCTCATTGCCTTGTAAATAACCAGAGCAAGAAGAGTGGGCATCAAGATGGACTGCATTGGCTTTTGTGTCCCATCCCAGAAGAACATTTGATTGCTCAAAAGTTGCACTTTTCATAGTTCAAGAAACATAATTACTCAATTGTTTCAACTTTGTCTCAGGTGTGCCTCCATAAGAGTATTAAATGTTGACTCATACAAATGAGACAAAATGAAATTATTTGTAGAATTTGATTGAACATGCTCAATTAATTTTGTTTTTGCAAATCTGAGCACATTGTGTGACACTGGAGGCTTACTAGTCTTTTTATCCTTACTAGTCTTTTAATTTTTAGTCTTTTATCTTTTTAGCCTTCAAATTCAGAGTGTTTTGACCATTTCTATCAAAAGAAAAAATTGTCTTTTTTTAATTATTAACTCATATGCTTTAGTTCTGTGTTATAATTGCTAAAGTATTAAAAATCATTTTTATTCATTGAAATAAATCTGACATCAAAAAGTATGTTAGATTAAAAAATAAATATTAAAAGAATTAAAACTAAAGTGTCACAGAAATAAATATAATTTAAAGCTAGATAGAAATATAAAACAAATAAAATAAAAATGACAAAGAATATAACAAAATTACTAAAACAATTACTAAAATTAATACTGAAAATATAAAAATAAAAGCTAATTCAAAATGTTAATAAATACTGGTTTATACTTTGATTTAGTTATGTCACAGCCACAAATAACTATATGCTGCATGCTAGTCACTTTCACTTTCTCATTCTAGACAGCAACTGATAGAACCAAAACAAAAAAAAAAGACTATTTTGATTAGTCTTCCAGGCAGAGAAAGACTGTAAACTGTAAACTAAATGCATAAATCTGCTAAAGGTTTAGGAGCACAATAGACACTTATATGCTGAGGTTTACAGGAAAGTGATTAGCATTATACTCCAAGAAAGAGTTAATCATTACTCTGAATCTATTTCTGTGATTTTCTTTTGTGTGGCTCATGCCAGAGAACTGCATGTGCACCAACACCTCCTATCAAATGACAACGTGACAAATAAAATCTGTCATCAAGCTCTCTGGGTATTGTGCTGGTCCGTGTTGTTTTTGTATGGCTATGAAACCTAACTCACAACAGCTTTCTTGTGTTGACAAAGGGTTGGATTAGTTAGCATTTCACAGCGAGTCACGCTTAGCAAAGCATAACAACACAGCCGCTCGGCCTTTGCCACAAACACAAGAGGCAATCAATTAGCAGCTGAACGCGTGCTAGCGTTATTCCTGCAGGGCTGTATGACTTGAAATGTTTATGAGGAGCGAGTTTAAGATGTAAAACTGTCTCACCTTCCACCAGCAGCTACGGATGTTTGCCTCTATCAGCTCGATGACATCACCAACCTGGATGTTGAGCGGTGGGCCACAGAGGGGGCTTGGAACCCCATAATAATTACGGATGACCATCATCTTAGGGAGACCTAATACAAACAATAAATGGTAAAATAATGTATGTGTGTGTGTTCAACTGTATCGCCAACAAGCATGCTAAACTTTGACAGAATGTCATTACTGCATGTTTTGACACTCTGCCACATAAAGAACAGGTTTATGACGCTGTGATCGTAAATCACCACAGGTTACAGCAGAATCACTTCAATCCATCATAACAATGTCAGCGAGCTCATGTTTTGTCTCGAAAGTTCGTGCAGTCATGCATGCAGTGCATTCATGCAGACCTCCACAACCTAGCATTTAAATCACTGCTGGCCTTGTTTACACTATTGCTTGATCATTTTAATGAAAAAACAAATAGTATATAAATTAAACTTATATCTAGCATATAAAATAAGTTTAAAATACATAAGTACTAAAATTACTCAAATAAAACAAAACAATAAATTGAAGCTAAATATTAGTGAATCAGATACTAAAAACAAAATAAGTTCAAGTTAAGGTAATAAAATAAACAATTTGAATTTAAACAGGTAATATTAAAGGGTAAGCTGTTGCATCAACCATAGCTGGCCTTGTTATGCCATTCCTTGATCATTTTAATGAATCAAATACTAAACCAAAATCTAAAATAAACCATGCCTAAGCGGACACAATTCATTCTTAGCAAATTCCCCCCCAGAGTGTTTAAAAAGACCAGCTGACCACAAACATCAGCTGTTCAGTCTGGCTATTAGGCTACCCTAATTAGTTTTAAGACCCTTTTTTATTCATTCAAGTAATTGGACGCACAGGTCTCACGCTGCGGGCAGATCTGTGCAGAGTGGACAGTCGTTCAGACGCTCCAGTGAGCTATGAATGAGTGTGTTTGTGTGCGCGGGGCTGCTTTGCTGAAGGGTCAATAGTGATGGTCTCAGCTGGTTGCTGCAGCTCTATATATGCTGCTGTTCTGATGATGAGAGGCGAGTGTAGACTCTCTTAACACAACCAGCTGTTCCTGAAGCCTTCCAGCCCAGCAGATCACCCAGGCCCTGGGCCTTCGAGCACAGCTGGCTGTCTTTGAAGACGCTTTATAAACAGCGTGAGCGTGTGCTTCTCTGTAGGGAAGCGTCTTGCTGGCATGCTATGCTAAGAACCTTTGTGCACAAGGGCAAAGAGTCAGCACCAATAAACACTAAAATGCATTTTTGCATCAAAACAGCTCACGAAAAGGTCTCCTAAATGTGCTAAAAGAAAACAAAACAGCAGGTTTTGAAGTTTACAATACAAAAGAGCTCGCTATAACACACCTCTCCTCAAAAAAACAACACTATTTCTGGTATCATTCATGCATAAAGATATAAAGCGATTGCACATGAAATAAAAAAAAATCAGCTGAATGAACAAGCATTGTTTTGCAGTAAGGCTGTTTTTTGATGAAGACAAATCTAGCGGCGCTGAACAGGCAGGATGGAACTACTTTAATTCAAAAGGAGAGATTCCCATGACAGCAAACACTACACAGAGGCCTTCTCTCACCATAACTTTAATGAATCTACCGACCCCAATATTGTGTGGGATCAGGAGGCCTCTCGCGGCTCTATGTGCACAGGGTGACTTAACGGAGACATAATGAACTCAGGAGTGGGCGTATCGTGATGGGAGGCAGTGAGAAACAACGACTTGCAATTTAGCTTGATTCACACATTTATTTCAAATATTCATGATGCTATTAATAACAAGGGCGAGGGAGGCGTGAGCGTGACGCTGCATCAGCACACAGACGTGCTGTCACTGAACCTGTATCCCAGATAGTCCTCATGGGTATCGATCAACCCATCAATGGCGCTGTGAAAACATAATTACAGATAATCTGGCCCTCTTTTCAACAGGCTGATGGGTGGAACGACTACTGCTGAACACTATCACTGATGGAGATAATACAATAATTCTCAGCAGAGCTGACTTTTTAAAAGGAATAATAGGACATTTACTATCTGCAAGACAAATTAATATCTCATGTATATAAGTAGATACATATAAAATACCAAAAGAAAGAAAGAAAATTTAAATATTAATATATAATAAATCAGCATATTAGAACGATTTCTGAAGAATCATGAGTAATGATGAATAATGATACAGACAATTAAGCTTAGATTTTAATGTATATTAAAATAGAAAAACGTTATTTTACATTGTAATAGTATTTTTCTGTATTTTTGATCAAATAAATACAGCCTTGATGAAACGTCTTTAAAAAAACTTTAACCCCTGGTTTCACAGACAAGGCTTAAGCCTAGTCCTAGACTAAAATTTAAATCTGAGCTGTTTCAACTGAAAGAAACTTGCACTGACTGATCTTAAAAAATGTCAGTGCCTTTGTTTTGTCTTAAAATGCACACAGTAATGTTTTTTTCTAAGGCATGTTTATAAAAATGACTTAAATGTCCTAATTGAACTATGACCTAATCCTGGCTTAGGCTAAGCCCTGTCTATGAAACCGGGCCTAAAAATCTTACTGATCCCAAATTTTTGAACGGCAGTGTATATATACTAAAATTGTCATTATTTTTCTTAAAAAAAGTTAGTTGTGCTTGTTTGTTCAGGAAAGGGTGAACAACCAACCAACCAACCAAACCAAATAAATAAATAAATCATAGGAATAAAGGAAAATATTTTTTGAAAATACTGGACATGAGAATTAAGGCCTAAACATGAGACGTGAACTTTTTAAAAAATGCCTGTGCAAATAGTTTAAACTGAGGGTCAGGAAAGCTTTCCACAGCTTAAGACACCCACATAATACGATTAGACTGCGAGAACATACACTGGAGTAATTTGCACCGAGGGGTTGTGGGAATTATAGACTGGATTGTCTACTAAGGGCCTATCTTTGCAGGCAAAGCTAAACAATAGAGCTAAAGGGGTTAAATATTTTCCCGCACATATCTGATTTACATTTGACACCAAGTCCTACGTGCATGAGCTTGCCTTCGCAGCAAACGACAACAGTACGGCTCAATGACTCCAGACTAAAAGTACGCAATCTAGCTCAGATTGGAGAAGTATGTAATGTACAAGACTATACATGTTTTGTAAGCATGAAACTCCACAGCCATAGCAATGACGAACTTACACATTTCAAAATCATCCTTTTGTGATCCACTGACAAAAATAACAGCAAGCTGGTTTGTAACAACATGAAGGTGAATAAATAATGACAGAATTGTCATGTTTGGGTGAGCTGTCCCTTTAAGAATGCAAAATGTGACTAATTGTGTGTTCGTGATTTACCTGTGTCTCCTCCACGACCGGGTGTTTTTCCAATCTGTAATCAAAGTAAATAAATCACATGATTCATACTGTTGCCAAACACAGACATTGTAATGCATTAATAATTTGATGATTAAGTAAAACACGCAATTAGTCTCATTAACAAGTAAACACTGTTTGTCACACCACTGCACAAAAAACATGTTCATCCTGTAGCATATGCACAAAGATGGAGAATTTCCTCCATCAGTGTTGAACTGCACTCCAGGCAAATTGCATGTCAATATCCTTATTACATGCTATATAAATTACAATGGGTTTGTTATTGCAAAATGATGACCGTGCAATTAATAAAACTGGTGCGCAATTAAATAAATGCACAATCCATAACGTATATATCACTCTAAACTGCAATGAACTCTGGGCTAGAAACAATCTCATAATGTTTCCCCATAACCAGGCAATCAAACTTTAATAAAGTAATATTTCTTCAGTAACAATTTCATGAATGATACCACAGCAACTTTAAAATGCATTGTAAAAGAGAATTTTCTATTTTAAATGGTAATCGATAGGAGTAAATGAGACCCTGAAGGGCAGAACTAGATTCACTGGAAAAAGAACAGAAACCTCACCTGAGATCCGAAAGAACTGGAATCTGCAAGCATGTTGAAAACAGGCATGGTTAGAGTCAATCTACACTGTCAGACGAACACACTGTACAGACGCTGTCATTAGAGTGCGTGGAACACGTTGTGCTGTGAACTTTTACAGTTTGTTTTGTTATGCTGCAGGTACCTGACAGCTGTGTGAGCTAAATTGACATGAAGGGCCGGACTAGCTGGAGTTATGTACCAGGAGCCAGTCTCATTGGCTCCCGAGGGAGAGGCTGGGCCTGTGCTTGGAGCGTACACTGCGAACTTTGTCCTGTTGCACTAGTGTACACCTCTAGGGCTAGTAACACACGCAGGCATAGACACAGGTGTGTGCATATACACACACTGGAACCTTGTGTACAAAACAACGAGGCCAGACTTGACAAACACACACCCTCTGCATGGAGCTTTTCACACTTCCTTCATTTTCAGTTTCTGGAAATTTCCAGTGAAAACATCCTCATTTGTATTTAAGTTGTATTATTGTTTTGTGTTCAAAAGAATTCTACAGATGTATTATTGTTCAGCACCCCCCAAAAAATCTCATTACAGTGTTTTTTTTTTCAACTGCTTACACACATTTTCAAAACTGCCTCTTTTTCCCAAAACTTTACACACAAATCCAAGAATTGCACACACAAAATGCAAAATGCCTCACATCTCTTGCAAAATGAATCACTGCATTCAGAATATCACAAACTCATGTCAAAAGCAAACATTTGCAAACACCTTTGCCATAATATTAATTCCTGTTAGAATTTTGTGTGTTACATAGAGAATCGTGTGTTGTGTTTTGCAAAAAGTGTTTTATTGTACGGTAATTATAATTTAATTAGTGAATGGTTTTGCAAGTTTGGTGTGTGGTTTGAGTGTTTGAGTGTCAGGTTTGTTGACACTTGTATGACAAGTAAAGATTTGGTGTGTAAGCAGTTGAAAACAACCTTAAGAGTGAAAAAATAAACTATATATATATATATATATATATATATATATATATATAAAATATTTTAAAAAAATGAAGAAATATTAGAAATTGCCAGGGCTTTACAGTGTTTTCTCTTTTTTCCATAATAATTTAGTTTTAAAATATGCATTTACATTTTTTAACTTGGAAGTCTAAAATACATTAATACATTAATAAATTGAATAAATTAATGAAATACATTATATCATACTTGCTTGCATGGTGAAAAATGAGTCAGGGGTACCAGAATTTTGAGAGATTGAATCTTGAGAATTTTGAGAATCTACCAAATATATTTGACTTTCCATATCCCAAAAATCTTTTTCTTTATTTATTTTGCATATTTTTGGGAGGTGAAACCTGTAGAATTCTGCATAATGAATTGTATGAATGTATTAAACAAAGCTACACTCTTATTGCTAGCTGAAAGCGCAATCAAATTATCTAATGGGACATGGGATGTGCAGAACTGATGGGAGTTTAGAGAGAGCTCAGCTGTGCATAAAACCGGGAAGGAGGAAATTCTACAGCAGCCCTGACTAATGCCTAGAACAATAAGAGCTGGCACTGTTGGCAGGCACGCACACACATGCATACATCATAAGTTCAGGAAGCCAACCGAGCCTGTTTGTCTGTTTGTCATCACACATCATGCTTATCTATGTGGCCTAGGTTGTTATTAGGAATCTCTGCATGTTGACAGCTTTTATTGCCCTGTCTGTTACACTACAGTGTAGGTCAATCATTGGTGTGCAGAGGGGTAAGACATCACATAGTATTGAAATATGAGCCAGAGGCTATAGCGCAGCTCTGCAAATAAACGCTTCATAATGTGTATGCACAAAAATTGCTAGAAAGATTTTGTTGTGTTGAATGCGGGGCTCACCGGCACTGCTGACACAGACGTCCACCCTACCAAGACACTCCTTATGGGCGCCAGCACCACATTTGGAGCAGCGGTAGCCTTGATAGAAGACTCCTCTGAGAACATGAACAAAAAATAGAATGATGATAGATAAAACGATATATGGATAGATATATGGAACAATAGTTAAATAGAATGATGGAACAATAGAAAGTATGACAGCACAATAGATATACAGGCAGGCAGGCGAACGAGTCAACGAGTGAACGAACAAATGAACAATAAATAGATAGACAGACAGATAGACAAGCAGACAGACAGACAGACAAGCAGACAGACAGACAGACAGACAGATAGATAGATAGATAGATAGATAGACAGATAGATAGATCCATCATCTGCCAATTTATCAATTCTGAAATCACTGAAGTGATGATGATACATACACTTGATTTACCACTGTCACTTTCTTTCCCTTTCTCACTTTCTCTAGGTGCAATATCGATCTCATTAAGGTGCATTGTGGGTAGACTGTGTCATTGCATATAGCCTCTATGGTGGGCTCACCTCAGCAGCATTTTACACGAGCTGCAGGATGTAGTTGTCTCAAAGGTGTGCATGCGGAACTCATGGAAATTACTTTTCCCGCTCTCTGGACAGATGTTCGATCTGTTGAGAAAGAAAGAGAGAGAGAGAGGAAGTGGGTGTTAAAAATAAGGCTGAAGACCTTTTTGCATAACTGCAACTCATGAACACAGAACTGCTCGTTTCCATCTGTTGTCTGATCCCACAAACCAATCAGCTGTGATTTTCTTTTAAGACACATAAGGGTAACTAGATATTTGCATTTTCTGGAAAAAAAAAAAAAAAAAAAAAAAATCAGACGACCAAGTAAAACACAATACCACAAAGCTAGGATGCTACTTATGAATACCTGAATGTACAGCACATACTATAAACATTTCAATTGTATATTCTAAATAACGATTTGTTTTATTATATTATGCAGTAATGCAGTTCTTGATCTTGAAATAAAATGATTCATAAATTGTTACTTAAGACAAGTTCATTTTTAAATAGACTCAAGGATCACGTGACACTGAAGACTGGAGTAATGGCTGCTGAAAAACATCACAGAAATAAATTATATTTTAAAATAATTCAAAATAGAAAGCAATAATGATTCTGCTTTAGTGTGCACTACTAATTACAGCATGAGCTGGAGTCATGATGTCGTCTATAGCACTATTACTTTTTATAGTCCAAGACCCTCCACCCCCTTTCTGTGTCTTTCTCTCGATCCATCTCGAATAACCCTTGAGTGGCGAGTGCCCTCATAATAAAGGCATTAACAAATGACAGACAGATAACATAGCTGTGTGTGCGTGCTGATGTCATGTCATTAACACTCATAGTGTGTAACAGCATTGATATCCAATCAGCTTTCAGCTGCAGACTGATCTGATGACACATGACAGAGAGAAAGCGAGCACTGACTCACCACTGTTCTGCAGAATTAATGAGCCCTTCAGATAAATCTGTTAAAAACGTGTTATCTAATTAATCAGAGCCCTGTCTCCTGTCTTTGGTGCATTACACTTTTTTTTTTCTCCTGTCTTATTCTGAGCATTTTTTTTTTTTTTTTTTTTTTTTTGTAGATGTGCCCTTTTTGGATATGCATGACATCTGAAATTTGGTAGATTACTTGTCTGATGGTTTATTGCATTTTTCATCTGCATTTTACTGATTGTTGCTGTCATCAGCCAGGAATTATAAATATATTTTCTCACTCTCTTTCTCTCATAGGTACGCTCTGGGATCACTTATTGCCTTAGTATTTCATAATACAAAGATTTACTTGAATCTGACTCTCCTAAGAATAGTAAATGGAATAAAATTAAAGTGAAGGAAGACAAAAAGCCTCTGGATGTGTATAAATTAAAAGAGAAATATCACAGAAAACAGGATTTTTACACTTTTTTTGATGTACCATGTAGAAATAATATATTCTAATGTGCAATATCAGAAATACCCTAGTTTAAATATCAAAACAGATTCTTTATTTTCAGTTAACGTAGAAATCTTAAAAGTACGGTACTTCAACACAAACAGCTTGTGTAAAACTCACGCTCATGTTGTTCCAAACCCATACAAATTTAGTCACTCTTTTTCACACAATTACAATAAATAAAGCTTAAAAAAGAAAGAAAGCACCATGAAATTAACATAAAAGTGGTCCATATGCTATATTCCAAGTCGTCTAAAGTCATATGACAGCTTTAAGTGATGTCCAATTTGTAACCAAACCTTTATTTTGAGTCCATTCTTTTTTTAATGACTCAGTCAATACAGTTTACAAAACTGAATGATTCATTCAGAAAGTAAAACTTAATGACTCAATGATCCAGTCCCAGTGATTCTTGAGTTCTTAAGGCAAAGATTATCAATGAATAACTTTTTTTTAATTGAAATTAGCATCTGTTTGTCACACAAAGCAATCATATAGTTTTATGAGACTTGAAATATAGTGCACGTGTCGTATGGGCCACTTCTGTTATTATACTTTTCCAGTGCAATATTTTCTGTCCCTATTCATTTTAACTGCAAGAGGAAACACAGTCATTCTTTATATGTGTTCCACTGAAGGAAGAAAGTCATGCAAGATATGCGGGTCGGTAAATAACTGAATTTAGTGAGCTATTCCTGTAAAGATCAGAGAGAGGGTGAAAATGGTCATATAACACTAAATTACGATAGGTTTTGGTGCAAGAAACATAATAAGTAGACTTCAGGGATAAAATATCTGCTGGAAAAGCACAGAATATATCCTCTTTAAAACAACCAAGCTAACTAAAACAAAAAGACTTGGTATATACTAGTCTATCTGCAAAACTGAACCAACCACTCTGATGGAATGAAAACTCTTTGGGTCACATTATGTTTTATAAGGTACACCGCTGCAAAAATGCTTGGCTCAGCAAGTCTGTCCTCATTACTATGTTTGTTCTGTAGTAAAAATAAACACTAATGGTGTTTTAGGCTTGAATCAGGGCCAGGACATACTGTCATAGCTAAATCACGCTTTTGTGTCTGTTGTCAAGATAACAAACCTGAAAAACAGGACTGTACAATGCAGACCTTCAGAGACAACAAAACACTCACAATGCCATGCCAAACTGCTCCAGCCATTTCTTCTTCAGCTCCTTGGTTTTAAAGAAGAACTCGAAGCCGTTCTGACCCTGATTGTGTGTGAGATAGAATCCGTGGCACCACTGGAAGAAAGAGAGAAAGCAAGAACATCCATGTTATAAATGCAAAACACACACACATGCACAGATAAAACAAAGACAAACACCGTCTTAAAGCCATTTGATTCGAAACATCAAAGACGCTCTAACAAGTCTGAGACTACAAAGCCCTAGACCACATGATGGTGCGAGGGGGTCACTGTTGTTTATGCAAGACTGACGAAATGCTATTATCAATCTAGCGGGGTCATCCTGTTATCGTCTGTTGGCACTGTGTTGACGTTTACATCATATTGCAGCTGATGTAGATATTGAGTGCACTGAACTAATGGATCAGATTTCATCATTTGCAAGATATATGACAGTGTGGGCAGTCAGATTGGAAAAACAAACATCTTTTTTGTGTGCAATGTGAACAAAGGCATAGAGAATGCAAGACAATAAGCAGTTATGCATCTGGACTCTAAGCCTGTCTATCTGAAATTATTAATGAACAGTAAGGGATTTGGTTGGAAAATTTTGATTTTAAAAGCCTCTATGGCAAGGCATTAACATGCTTTTTGTATGTGAATATTTTGTATTGTACCATTCAAAAGTCTAGGCTCCCTTTGTCATATTTTTGAAAGAAATTTCTTATGCTCACCAAGGCTGCATTTATTTGATATACAGTAATATTGGAAAATATTATTAACATTTAAAATAACTGTTTTCTATTTTAATATATTTTAAAATGTAATTTATTCCTTTGATGACAAAGCTGAATTTTCGGCATCATTACTCCAGTCTTCAGTGTCACAAGATCCTTCAAAAATCATTTTAATATGCTGATACTAATATAATAATTCTTATTTTACATGTTAAAAACAGTTTTGCTGCTTAATATTTTTTAAGACACTTTGATAAATAGAGCTCTAAAGAGAACAGCATTTTGACAAAAACTTTTTACTGTTACATTTGATCAATTTAATGCATCCTTGCTGACTGTAAGTATTAATGACTTACAAAAATAAATAAATAAAGGAAAAATTAAGAGAAATATTTCAACCTAAAAAATAATAATAAATAAATAGATAACGTGAGTGGATCACAAGAGTGCAGTATCTGTTTTTTGTTGTTTTTTCAATATAATAAAAAAGCTGTTTGGAAGCCAGTTTCTGACACTGTATAAAAATAAAAATAGGTAATAGACTAATAAAAATAGGTAATGGTGAGTTTTTATCTCACAATTCGTCCTTTTTTTCTCACAGTTGTGAGTTTACATCTCACAATTCTGCCTCAGAATTGCATAATACAAATTCGCAATTCAGATTTTTTTTCTCAGAATTGCGTGATATAAATGCGCAATTGTGAAAAATAAAGTCAGAATTGCGAGATAACAACTGAATCTGAATTTTTTTCTTGCAATTAAGAGTTTATATATTGCAATTCTGACTTTTTTTCTCACAATTCTGACAAATGCGTGTTATAAAGTCAGAATTCCGAAACTCACAATTCTGAGAAAAATAGTAACAACTGCAAGATATAAATTTGCAATTCTGAGAAAAAAGTCAGAATTGTAAGTTCGTATCTTGCAATTCTGAGTTTTTTTCTCGCAATTGTGAGTTTATATCATGCACTACCAACTATAACTTGCGATTGCGAATTTACATCACGCAATTCTGAGGAAAAAAGTCAGAACTGCAAGTTTATATCTTTTAATTCCGACTTACTTTTTCAGAATTGCAAGTTTACAAATCCAAATTTGGAGTTTATATCACGCAATTCTGAGAAAAAAAAATTAGAATTGCAAAAAAGTATTGTGAGATATAAAGTCGCAATTAACTTTTACCTGCATGTTTTTTTCACTCGTTATTATTATTATTATTAGCCAGGACTCCGATGAACAAAAACACCTTCCCTCAACAAATCAGAAAATTTGAGGCATCATCACAAAAGTATCCTAGAGGAACTCTAATAATAATAGTGATGTTTACATTGCATGTGTTTACCAGCATAATTTCTCTTTCTTGCATGCACTCTCTCTGTCTTGTACATGTAATATTTACAGCATTATCTAACGAATAATCATCCTGGCACAGCAGCACGTAATGTAATATAACAAACGACATCATGTTTTCTAATTTAGCTGTGTCTGGTGTCGGCTGCGTTTGTTAGCAGTCGCTAGACGGTTTTTAATAGGAAACACCATCTGTGCGAATGAAAGCTGCTCTACTGCAGTAACTGATTATGGCACGACAGCATAACAGCATATTTGCTGCCCTCGGCTTTGGTGCAGCGAACTTTGGCGGCAATTAGGAGACCGGCTGCGCACCTTTCGGTTTTCTCTTTCTGAGGTCGGGTTGTTGGTGATCTTGAAGGAGTGGAGGTCAATCACCTCCTTCATCTCGTAGTTATCTCCTCGTCGTTTGCATACGATCACGGCGGCGTCGAACAGAAAGATGTGCCTGCAGCAGAAGAGCGGCACAGATCAAACGAGAAGGAGAAAATACAAGAGGAGCGCTTGAGGGTGACACCTTCATAACCCTTAGGCCTTAGTAAAGACCTGCGGAGTTTCAGGCTGAGCAGTATTCCACACTTTAATCATCTCACCTGTCTTGTTTGGCTCGTTTGTCGACTGAAGCTACTCGCACTTCGCTGTCACCTTTTGGTCTCCCGTAGTTACGGAGAGACTGATTCTGCAGAACATAAAAATGGTGCACATTCAATGCAGACTCGCTTGTACGCTACTAGCGGTCAATGCTCTTAAGTTAGACTAAAGTTCCACAAAACTGTTCAAAGCTTCATTCTGTCTCTGCTTAACTACTTCGAGCAGTGTTGGGGAAAAAACTAACTTAAAGTAGGCATGCAAATCAGTGCATTTGGCAGTAGTCTGACACTATCTTGGGTGCTTTTAAAATAGTTCTGCTTGTCCACGAACATACAGTAACAGTAGCATTTTTTTCAGCAAGTGTAGCATAAAAAGGAACACACAGTCTTTTAACAAAACGAGCTGAAGAAATAATAAAATACACTTTCCTAAAAACATCTCTCTCAAGTTGCACTGCGAAGTGTGATTCATGTTAGTAAACTGAATGGTTAATTATTCACTAATTTATTTTAATGATCTAAACAATGTTTTGTTTGTAGTGATATATGAAATATGTATATATTATATAAATATGTTAGTTAAATACTAAAATATTTTAACAAATTCTTTTTTTGTATTATTTTATTAGATATATTGTATATAGCACAATTTATAGTTTCTATATATAGTCTTTTACATTTATTTTCAATTAATTGATTTTTATATATAAATATAAAAATATATAATTTTTATATATATATTGTATTTATTAATAATTAATCATTTATAATTAATAATAAAATATATCATATAATGATATATCAAAAATCATTATTACAAGTTATATATAATTAATAATTTTATATGATAATAATAAATCAATAAACTGTAAATAAATACATTTTAAACAATTTGTGTGTAATTCTAAAGAATTTGGAAAATGTCACTGTGTGATACATTTTTTTTTAAATAGATTAAAATTTTATGTTCTTAAAATCAATCTTTGATAAAAACAGAATCTGAATGGACTTTGTGAAAGGTTATTTATTAATTTTATTTAATTTAATTTAATTTAATTTAATTTTATTTTATTTTATTTTTATTTTTTTTAAAGGGCAAATGAAACAATTTAAGGCTTAAAACTACTCCAGTGCAATGGGGGATCTTCATCTGAAAAAAAAACAGTATTGGGTGTAAATGATCTGGTCCCAGCGAATATTGAGGTGGAAAATTCATTTTTTCGGGTTATAATGTAGCTATACTGTTTTAAAAGTGTAGTTTTTACAGTAGCTTCCCCAAAACTGCTTTTTAAATAGTAGTCTATACAAAACATGATTTTGCTCACAAGGTTTTCTATAGATTTCTGGTACTGGTCGATGTCTCGTAGAGTCTCGATGTCTCTCTTCACCTCGTTGACATACTGAGCCAGATCCTATAGAGATGAAAACACAAACACAACACCATAACATTCAACACGCTGAGACTTTGACCTGAGGACACACAAGGAAGTCTTTCTAGTTGTGCGCTAAAAATAACAATCCTTCCTCTCTAGCTTCCTTACTGACAATCTCGGCCCATGTGATGTTTTCAAGGGACTCATTTCCGTCTAAAAATGTAAAATAAGATTTAGTGTCTGAAAAGCGAGGCTTATTTGACAAATCTCATTCTGAACACTGCGCCCGCCGTTCCTGTGAGTGGAGTTTAGCGACTCATTCATCATCGCGTATCTAGAATAATCAGAGAGTGGGGGGCTGGATCGCCCACCGCGAGGATCTTTAAAGGGGAGCACTTGAGGAGGTTAACCGCGTTAGCCCGATACCCCAATCAATGCTAAGTGGCTAATTTATCCAAATGAAATCATCACAGCCCTCGGTGCAATCTGCACAATCTTCTCAGCTTGATTTGCCTCAATTAGCGGATGGTTACCTGTCAACATGCATTCGGCACCATCTTGATCATGTCTGAGTCAAGAGGGCCGCATTGATTTTCAACGAAAGCTTTTCTTACAAAAAAGTTGATGCATACACATCCCAAAAAAGCTAAAAGAGAAAGAAATTTGTCACTGTTGTAATTTCAAATTAAACAAGGCCTCTAATATTAAAGGGGTCATATGATGCGATTTCAAGTTTTCCTTTCTCTTTGGAGTGTTACAAGCTGTTTGTGCATAGATAAGATCCCTGAAGTTGCAAAGACTAAAGTCTCAAAACCAAAGAGATATTCTTTATCAAAGTTAAGACTCTGCCACATCCCCCTAAAACGGCTCGTTCAAACACGCCCCCACATCTCTACGTCACGATGTGGGGAGATTTTAATAACACCGCCCCAAACGTACACGCAGTGAAAGAGGGCGGAACTATTATTCTCACTGTAGTATTGTTGCTGCCGCCGGCGCCATGTCCTGGAGACGCTGTTTCATTGTGAAAGCGAAACTACTTTGTTTGGGCTTCCAAAAGAGGACACAACTAGAAATCAGTGGTTAAGTTGTATTTACAACACTGTTCCAGAGCAGTACAACGCAAATATTCAAGTGTGTGCAGCACATTTTACGAAGGACTATTTCCTGAACTTGGAAGCTGCAATGCCAGCTGTGCACAAAGGCTGTTTCTATAAAGTGGGGCAATTCCAACTTTGCAATGACAGTCTGGCGCTTCTGACTCGCAGCCTGTAAGTACATTTCTGCCACTGACGATTCAAACGCGAGTTTTGAGCAGTGTAGAGTAGTGCTTGTTGTTTGTGTTTCTCCGATCACAAATGCAGACATGGTAATGTTTACGCGGCGTGATGCAACGTGACGCGTAAAAAGACAGTATAAGTCATTATAATCAGTAATTATGTCCCCACTGGATGCAACAAATGCCTCGTTTGTAATGGGTTTTATTGTTTTTGTGTGGTCACACCGTGAAACGCCATCACAATACGGTGAGGGGCGTAACATTTCCGTCTCGCGCTTGAGGTATTCGGCCAATCACAACGCACTGGGTAGCTGGCCAATCAGAGAACGCCTCGCTTAGCAGAACGATGAGCTTTGTAAAAATCGAAGCGTTTCAGAAAAGCGGGGCTTAGAGGAGCAACAATAATGTACAGTATGTGGAAAATAATGTGTTTTTTGAACTTTAAACCACATAAACACATTGCATTACACCAAATACACAAAATAATGTTCTTTTTAGCAACATCATATGACCCCTTTAATCAAGATTGGTGATTAAAAGGCATGCGATGACCTTAGATTTGGCTCGCAATGGCCTGCCACGAGAGGAATAAAAAAAAAATAGGGGGGAAAAACATGTCATTGAAGCATTAATTTATAATTTATATTTTTCTTTGAAGGTCTTTTTGTTTTATTTTTGCACTGAGATGTAAAAAAATATAAAATGTAAATGTAAATGTATGTATGTATATATGTATATATATATATATATATATATATATATTTAATTTTTACATTATTTTTAAGTTAAAAATCATATATATATATATATATATATATATATATATATATATAATTAATATATATATATATATATATATATATATATATATATTTCTCTGAGACCTCACATGTCACAGTTTTAAGTCTGGATGTCCTGTACAGAGCACATTCAGGGCTTTTTAGAGATATCAAATGATTGGAAGTTTCACCATGACCACGTCCTCTCCTAGGTCTTTAAAGATGGCTAAATTTAATTTAGTGAAAAATTTTACATCCTTATGGAAATATGATTATATTTTGTAATTGTCATTTAAATCTGAATAATTTTCAAATTGTTTGTCATAAAGCAACATCTCAGGAAAATGTTATGGGTTTTCAAATTCAAATATGACTTCCTGTTATGAAACAGGACATCATTTCATACATGTCCACTGTAGAGGACACCAGGACTAAAAGCATGTTTATAATGCATTTTGGGAGACATAACAATTGAATAGGAAAATAAATTATATATCTATTTTGTTATGAAATATTAGATATTATTATGAAAATCTGGCCAATTATTACTCCCATTACGACAATTCTTTTTTTCAACATGCTGTCCCAACAGCAACATATTAATATGCAAATGAGATACAGTATAGATACACTGTGTTTAATGGGAAAACCAGTTTATGGAAATTTTTACACACATATTGCATAAAACAAAATGGTATATCAAATCATTTTGTTATATATTTTATAACATAGTTGAGAATCATCCTTAAACAAAGTTTAGAATAAAAAAATCCTGAAACCTAAAAATGTATTGGTGATTTTTTTTTAAAAAATCCCATTGTTTTTGCCTTTTTGATGTCTATTCATGCCATTTTATTTTTAGAAAAACTTAGTCCTAGTGTCCTCTACAGAAGACATGGAATAAAATATTAATAAAATATAATTTTTCAAAAATGTTAATTTTCCATTTTTTTCTTATGCTCTAAACAATGTAATGACATGAAAAAATACTAAATTCACAAAGCTTTTTTTTGTGGGGGGGGGGGGCGGTCTCAGGATATAAGCGTATAAATATGTGTGTGTGTTTGACATTGAATACATTTTATTATAATATAGTTGCATATAATGCAACATTTACTTTTGTCCCATGGCCCTCAATCAAGTTTGATTTTTGGTCCTCCATATTAAAAGTTTGGGCAACTCTGGTATAAATTATGCAATGATCACGAGCTAAATGTGTGTATGAGAGCAGATAACAAGGCCTAGGTGTCAGACAAAGACTGTAAAAGGCCCAATGTGCCATTTTATGGTTCATATGAGCGCTCACACTGGTCCAGACTTCTCAGTGGACCGCTACCCAGAAGTCCCTGCAACAGATAGCTTATGAAAAGGACATTCAAATGCTCAACTCACCTTCATGGCATCCAGCGCTTGCCGTAAATTACTCTTGTCTGTGGCATCATGGGTGTGTTTCACCAGTTCCTGTCAGGAAGAAAGCGGGACATGAGTTTTTACGGGCCGTGTCTCAGTATCTTATTATCACCAGATGATGATGAATGCAGCAGACAGTCTGATGTACAGGAGCGAAGCCGTGCCGGCGGACATCTGTCACTCTCACACGCTCTCATAACTCCTACTCATCACCATGCAGATTGTTTACCAACAATATAGAGAGAACATTTAGATAGCAGTCATCTGAAATGTAACGTCATGCTCTTGTGTTTTAAATTAAGTTAACACAAGTAATTGTGTTATATTAGAGTGATCATTTGACTTTTCCTAATTCAGTGACACAGAATGGGCCTTAAATTATATTAATTTATTGTCTTAATTTTTTAGAATTTGTTTTCATTTGATTAGAAAACAAAAATAACTCAATTATTGCCCTGACATTTTTTTTATCCACTTGCATATTTGCTACATGAGCAGTACATAAACCTATCGCATAAATTATTCCTCTGAAACACACCTATTATAAATAAAATTGCAATTTCAGTTGACAGAAAAATATAATGAAGTAAAATAAATTAATAAACGTACTAACCAAGTAACTGAACCCAAGAGGAAATGTTTTTACGGGATTTCCAATATTTAATATTAGCTGAGCAGGATGGTGCATTAATAAAGTGTTGATTTTTACTTCACAGGTTACACTGAGAGAATTTTATTTGATTTCACATGTGTATTCATCAATCCCTGCTCCGAAAAACAGGAGGTGGCTCTGATACAATTCAAAGAGTAAGCCAAAAATAATAAAATAAACAAGGTGATTATGTGGCATGCATTACAATACAATGATAATACGAACATACACAGCATGGCATGTCTTTCTATCTTACTTTCTCTTTTGGCCACACACACACACCCAAGCTGAAATAATATCCCAACCTACATCGCAGGTTCAAGAATTGAAATGAGAAGCAAAAGGTTTTTGTGGGGTTGAAATTGCCTTCCTGCTCTGGGATGAAGTAAACAAGACATCTGGGCCAGTCTGTAGGATAAGGGAGGGTGCTATGAATGTCCTTTACTCAGGTCTGATAAATGGCTTCCTTTTGGCCTAAGAGATATATTGCCATCCAGCACAAGCCAAATCCCCTGCGTCAGTCAAGCTGAACCTGCGCATTATTATCAGCAGAAAGACGGACATCACCTTATTTTTCATTCTCACTTCCTTCTTCCCTCACACAGCGAGTGAGAGTGAGAGAGAGATAGAGAGAGAGACAGAAAGGAGGTATGACACGAACACAGAGATTACCGCAGAAATAAAATGCAGCCAATCTCTTATCCAAACGTTTGCAGAAATCCAGGAGAATATCGTTCCAATGTGATTTCACAGGTCTGCATCACAGTATTGTATTGTCTGGTCCACTTTGCACCTTTTTAAATCTAATAACTACCCAACTGTTCAAGTTCTTCTCAAAAATTGTCACTTTGTCGCTATCAGTGTGAACAACTCGAAAAATATTACCATTTTAAACCGATATTTATTGGCTTAGCCAGAATATTTTCTTAAAAGCATAACTTTTTACATCCTGATTTTCAGTCATTACTTTTACAACCCCTTCTTTGTACGGTTAGAGTAAAAATATAATTTTTCAAATCTGGACATACACTATCATTCAAAAGTCAGTAAAAATGTTTCAATGCTTTTGGAAGAAGTCTTATGCTCACCAAGGCATTTATTTGATCAAAATACAGCTAAAACAGTAATATTGTGAATATATCATTACAATTTAAAATAACTATTTCATATGTGATGACAAAGCTGAATTTTCTGAAGCCATTACTCTACTCTTCAGTGTCACATGATCCATGGTTATTATCGTAACCTATAACTAAAACTTAAACTATTACAAACACTGTTGTTGAAAATTGAACTTAAATAAAGTTTAATATAAATATTCAAAACTTGATGACTGAAATCAGGTTAAGTTGAGGCACTAAAATTCCTAACTGGAAATAACTAAAAACTAAAACTGAAATAAAAATAAATTCAACCTATAAAGTAGTATTTTTGGAAAAAAAAAAAAATTACAAAAGCACATAAAATTACTAATCACTAAAATGTGAAATGAAAAAAGAAAATAGCAAAAAAAAAAAAAAAAAAATTAAAAGCTATTTTAAAGTATCCTATATAAAAAATCTATAATATAAATAATACTAACACTAAATACTTCAGAACTCATTCTAGGCTGACTTGGTTCTCAGGAAACATGTTTTATTATCAATGTTGCAAACAGTTATGCTGCTTAATAGTTTTTGTGGAAACTATTTTACATTTTTCTGAAAATTTTGGTGAACAGAAAGGTCAAAGAACAGCATTAATCTAAAAGTTGAATAAATTAATTAAATAAATTAATAAATCAAATTTAAGACAAGATAAGATTTACAATTATTTAATTGAATTCATTTAAATTAAATATATAAATATTTGAATCTTTCATATTAGATCATTTATGAATTTTGATTATAACTCATTATGTAAAGCTGGCTTGTTCTTTCTCCCACTGGCCAAGGCTTCCTCCAGCAGAGCAAAGAGCAGAGAAAGACAGTCTGTCACACGCTAGCCTGCTCTCCAGAGGGGTAGCAGACAGACAGACGCTCTATCTGCAGCACCCGCCTCACACACACACACACATTCCCTAAACCCACAGCTGGCCAGATGGGCAGGGAGGTGAACTGAGCTATGGACAGCCTTGCAGGCATGCTAAGTAGATGCACACGCACACACACACACACACACACACACACACACACACACACACACACACACACACACACACAGAAAACACCTTTGCTGTTCTGTCCGCTGAGAGCCGAAAGGTTCCTGTAACAGCAGGAGGATCGCGGTGGCTTCAGTCCACACACGCTACGCACATCTCCTTCTCTCTGCTTTTCTATTTCTCTCTCGCCTTCGTTCACATTTATTTCTAAATCCCCTCATACCTGGGTCATGCAGTAGACCTAACGTGTGATGGACAGAGACACACTATGAAATATTCATGCCAGTCTGCGTGAGATGTTTGTGGAAAAGGGCCAGACCAAACATACACGACTGGTTAAAGCATGCTGCTTGCTCATTATGTGGATTATACTACCCCTACTGGAGGAATCTGGGACATATTACACTGCCACCTACTGGTAGATTTCATACATGCAATATGCTGCTTCCCTACGGAAGAGTAAAACATGGACTCCACTGCCCCTAGTGTGGAGTCATTTAAAGACAACATGAAAGGAGAACTCACCCTATTTTTTATAGTCCAACAGGGCACTTTAATCAGTGTATATTATTATATAGATAATAGATAGATATAGTTAACTGAATCTAAAAAATCTTAAATAAAATAGATGTTAACTAAAATAATACCAAAAAAAAAAACAGCAACAACAACAAAACTAATTGACAGACAAAAACACAATAAAATTATATTCTTACTAAAACTTTAAATTAAAAATGAAAACAGAAAAAAATAATACTTATAATAAACCTATATATATATATTTATTTATTTTTATTTATTTATTTTTTGTTACACTAGTATCGCTAATTCTAAAATAACACTGCTTTAAAGTACTTAATGCTCAGGTAAAACGTTGTTTTATGAGCAGGAATACAGTAAAATGATTTCAGACCTGTAGAAGAAGATGATACTTCAGAACTCTCTGCATCGGAACCACCAGAAGATCTCTCAGCGTAAACTTCCCGTTATTGGCTCGTTTGGAACATAACTGAAATTAATAACAAACAAAAACCACATATGTGACTGTGACATGACTGTTCTGTAAATAAATGAAGAGAGCAAAACGTTGAAATAAAATGTTTAGAAATGTTCTGCACCGTCCTCAACCACCAGGTGGCACTGTCTAACAGCAAATAAATAGTTTCACTTCAGTTTTGGTAGTGAAACATAAGAACTACTTTCATAAATAATTTCATAACAAGTTAATTTCATGCTGTACAAAGGGTCAAAATATTGTCACTTCCTCAGTGTCACGTTCTTTAGAAATGTTACATTATTTTTATAATGAGGGAGACAAAATAATGTAACAATATGCAGAGTAGGCTACATCCAAATCTACAATTAACTGAATACCAATCAAATAGGCTGTATTATTTAAATGACACTTTTTATTAAAATATTAATAAATAATGTTAATTGCATGCTAGATAATAGTTCTTCTTAACATTTCCAAGTTCTCACAAGAAATATATGTGCCTTTGATGCTAAAAAATTGTCCAGTATTCATGGAAAATGCCACTTATGACCCGAGATGTTTTATGAGTATAGTCTGACAATGTCTTACCTCTAACATCTGCCTGACGTCCTCTCTGTTCTTACAGATGTCATCCAAACACGCAATGGCTGATTCTACTTGACTGCAGTATTTCCCATACAGGACTAATCTATCACACAGGAAAATAGACACATGTGAGAAGGGGAAGGATGGTTTCATTCTTTTAATAGCTGAAGGAATAAATCAAACACCTTTCTTTGTATTTTATAAAGATCTGAAACAGGTTACTGGCGTTATGCATGACCACTGAATCCTGGACCTCCCTCAGAAGACTCATGTGCACCTTCACAAGGTCCTGGTACAATACAGATCAAAATATGAGGCGATAAGAACAATGACACAGTGATTCATGCTAAAATCTGTCCTCCATTCTAAGCAGTTTTGACTCACTGGTATATTGATGAACACTTTTTCGATATCCACACTGGACAGTGACTGTCCCAGAGGCTTCATAAAGAACTGTGGGTGGAGAAAATTAAAATTAAAATTAAAATTAAGAAATTGCTGTGGGTAAGCTAATGCACACAATAAAGATATATTGCGATATAATAAATCTTTGTGAACATTTACTTTGTTTTTACCATAGTAACTATAATAGAAATGTTGTATATTCATACTAAGATTTAAAATTAATGAATAAATTATTATTATTATTATTATTAAATAAATAAATAAATAAATACCAAAAATACCAATAAAGCTGTATTACAATATAATGATTCTTTGATCCACTGTGGATATTGACCATGGTTTTATTATAGTTACTACAAAGGAAATGTTGTATATTCATACTAATATTAAAAATAAACAAATAAACTATTATTATTATTATTATTATTATTATTATTATTATTATTTAAATATAAATATAAATAGTACTACTACTAATAATAATAATAATAATGATATTATTATTATTATTATCATTATTATTAAGTAAACAAACAAACAAACCAACTAACTAATAAATAAATAAACAAACAAACAGCCGCAATAAAGATATATTACAAAATAATGATTTTTTTGATCCACTGTGGAAATTGACCATGGTTTTATTGTAGTAACTATAATAGAAATGTTGTATATTCAGACCAAGATTTAAAGTAAACATTAATAATAATAGTTGTGATGATAATGGTGGCTTATAGTAAGTTACTAGAAGGCAACTGTAACAATAACTGGTATTTCTATGGTATTTCTTTAGTATTTTTCCAGTAACCATGGGTATCATGGTAAAATATTGTACAGTGAGTTACATCTAAACATGGTAAAAAGATTCATCCATGATTTGACCTGTGGTTACTGTGGTCTTTATACAAATTGTGTGTTATATTACATCTTGGCAGATCTCATGAACTGCATTAAAGCCATAATATCACAGTGGGTCTGACTGTGCAGTTTTAAAGAGGCCTCACTTTCTCTATGGAGTCCAGCGTCTCTGTGTATTTCTCCTCAGTCTGCTTGATTTCCATCAGACAACAGCTTCTGACGTCCGTCTCGGCCTGTTTCTGTAATTACAGCAGCAAGAGAGTGAAACAGAGAGCATTTTATGCCTTGCAACCCAAAGCATGTTTATATATAAAGCATTTCAGTGAACTCACCTGTGGTTGTACCAGCTCAACCTTCATCAGATCTTCATACACCTCTCCTCCCTCATCATCATCATACACACAGTCATAGAGATCTTCCTCATCCTCAACACCATTCTCACTGAGACACACAGACCAACAACATTTAGAGCTTATCCAAAGGTTTTAGTTTAGTATATAAATTTACTATCCGACTGCAGTTAGTTTACAGTCAGCAGAAAGAAACGGACGATGGAACAGAAAAAGCCCTAAGAAAAGAGCAAGATATGTTTAAATGCTTCAGCATATCCAATATAGTTGAGAAAAAAAGACCTCTTCTACAAAATTGCTCATGAGGGGTTTTAAAACGATAATGTTTCCCTCTTCTAAATTAAACACACGGTTTTCAGCTACAGCAAAAGCAAGAGCCAAGAGACATTATAGCTGAGTCAGGCCTTAAAATCACTCAGATATGTTCTCCAGATGGGTGTAAAAGAGAACGATAGAGAGACAAACCGTGTTGATGTCTTTTCCTAACCATGTCTGTAGTTCGAATCTATTACGAAATGCCTTCAAGGAAAAGTCTCTTTCTGACAGGGACAAAATCGTACAGGCACATCACCCTCCAGGGAAAAGCACTCAACAAACACATTTCATATGAACAAACCATCACATGTGGAAAACAACCCTCTGCTAGAGGGCCTCGTTTATGTGTGGCTAAGAAACAGATGTGATGAGGTCGAGCCAAAACATAGTGACAGCAGCATCAGTATTTGCTAAGCATAATATTAAATCCTCAAGCTTGTCATACGAGGAGAACAAACATTTATGCTGCTGATGCTACTTGCTGGACTATTCAATGGCCTGTTACTCAGCAGAACCACTTTTATTGCTCAGAAACAGTGTAGTTATCGTTGACTAGATATAGATTGTTAACTAAAAATAAGACTGGAATAAAATGAAATATAAATAATAGAAAACACTGGTGGTGTAGGAACTGTGATCTCAAATGACAGTGTGATTCAGCCACAGTTTCTCCACATATAATGACTTTCATCTACTAACTGACACGCACTATGAGTGGCTTATGTGGCTTGAAATGTAGAGCACTCATAATCGAGAGATCAAGAAAGTACAACAGTTCTGGACTGTGGTGTGACAAAATAGCAGATCAAGCGGCACTGCAGGGCTCTTCATGGTCCTGTAATCCTATGACTGTGTTTGTTGTTGCCTGTCTGCTGGAATAGGAGACCCTATACGTGGCAGTAGTGCAAACGAGAGGACACAGGCCAAAGGCAAAATCTGACAGTTCACATCTGAGGCTGTTAACTTAACAGCTGTACAGCTGCAATGACCCTTGGTGTGTCTGTATATATATATATATATATATTAGTGGTGTCAAAATTAGCGCGTTAACGCATGCGATTAATTTTTTCAGATTAACGCGTTAAAAATATTTAACGCAATTAACGCAGGGGCGGGGCTAAGGTTGGCCACTCCATTCGCAGCTGCTGCCTCTGTCTCTTTTTTTGAAAAGGATTGCGTTTATTTAGATGCAGAACGTCTTTATGACCACATCAAACTGGACACGTTTCAGACGCGCGCTCTAACGTCGCCTCCGCGCCAGGCGCGAGTCAAACGAGCACGGAAAAGATACTGTGCTCGTAGCGCGCGCTCTTCAAATACATGCACAAAGGTGCAGGCGCGCGCTGTAGATTATCGCAAGCCAAAGTGGTCATAAACGCCTGCTCGGGCGTCTGATTGCACACTGACACGTCAAAAGCGTGCGATTTGACAGCAAAACGCGCGTTCTGGACGCGCGTTTTGCCATGAAGCTGCTTGGCGTTCTTAGCGGCACTTTTTACAGGATTATGGAGAACTTGGCATCCCGGAAACGCGCGGTTTGTGAATCAAAACGCGTCCTCGACGATGTGATTTCCTATAAAACGCGTTCTTGGCCTTGCGCTGGAAATCTCAAGGCATACGATTTTGACGTGCGTTTATCATAACAGAAATGAAGCGTCGAATACGTGCGTTTTGAGTCGGACAAAACGCACGTTCTGAACGTGTTAACGGTAAACCAAACAGGCAGAGCAAACGTCTTTTGAAGTATCCACACAGGCGAAAACAACGTGCTCTCTCTGTAGTGTTCTCAAAATGGCACGTCAAAAGCGTGTGCTGACTTCATTGCCCGATTCTGTCATGCTGTGTCCGCTATATATACGGGGTATTACGGTAAGGCATTGCTGACATATTATTTTCCACTTGGTCCTAATGACAGGATGTTATGTCGTTTAAACGACATATTTTTAATTTATATTTAATTTTTTTTTTAATAACGATCATGTCATAAAAACGATATGTTTTTTTCCATAGATGATATTAGGCTTTATCGTTACATTATGCACAGCTGGTATTACCACAGTTAGGGTCATAATGGTAGTAATAATTGGCTAGATTTTCATAATGGTATCTAATATTTCATAAGAATACTGATGTATAATTTATTTTCCTATTCAGTTGTTATGTCTCCCAAAATGCATAATAAATGCTTTTAGTCCTGGTGTCCTCTACAGTGGACATGTATGAAATTATGTCCTGTTTCATAACAGGAAGTCATATTTGGATTTGAAAACCAATAATATTTTCCTGAGATGTTCAGTTCAGTATTTATTTATCCCCGTAGGTAAATTGTGTTTGCAGCATACACTTGCACAGACATTTGACGATTCACATAGGCATATAAATAATAAATATAAACAATAATTTAATACTGATGAATCTAATTAAAATATGCAGGCTTACAGACTATCGACTACCACTGGAGAAGAATAATTTAAGAACTTAGCTTGGGGGACAAATGACTGTTTTAAACTATTTTTTGAACATCTGGGGACACGATATCGTCAACCTGATGGAAGCAATTCAAATGTACGCTAAAGGATGCCTCTTATCACTCACAATGGTATTTGCCTTATTTAGCACTCTTTATATACATTCTCTATACTCTGTAATTTAATTAATTTAGTAAATTAATTTTAGTAATCTTTAAAGACCTAGGAGATGGAGTAGTCATGGTGAAACTTCCAAAACATTTGGTATCTCTAAAAAGCCCTGAATGTGCTCTGTACAGGACATCCAGGCTTAAAACTGTGACGTGAGGTCTCAGAGAAATTGACTAAAATATAATGTCCACTACAGAGGCAAAAACTCCATAGCCAGGTCTCAGGAGGATATTGTAGACTAATCGTAATAAACCTAATAACATAATAAACATGTTGCTACAATAAAAACAATAATATTTAGGATATTGTTTTTCTATTATCCCTCCTGCAGTTACTTAAGCAGCGTGCAGATCCTCATATAGCTCAGGACTGTGGTAATACCAGCTGTGCATAATGTAACGATAAAGCCTAATATCTTCTATAACGGAAAAAACATATCATTTTTATGACATGTTCGTTATTAAAAAGAAATTAAGTATAAATTAAAAATATGTCGTTTAAACGACATAACATCCTGTCATTAGGACGGAGTGGAAAATAATATGTCAGCAATGCCTTACCGTAATACCCCGTATATAGCGGACACGGCATGACAGAATCGGGCAATGAAGTCAGCACACGCTTTTGACGTGCCATTTTGAGAACACTACAGAGAGAACACGTTGTTTTCGCCTGTGTGGATACTTCAAAAGACGTTTGCTCTGCCTGTTTGGTTTACCTGTTTACGTGTTCAGAACGTGCGTTTTGTCCGACTCAAAACGCATGTATTCGACGCCCATTTCCTGTTGTGACGCCCATTTCCTGTTATGATAAACGCACGTCAAAAACGCGCGTTTTTGGTGACTCCAAAGCGCGCGTCAAGAACGTCGAGGATACACAATAATCGAGGATTCTCCATAATCCCAAAGCGCGCGCTAAGAACGCGCGTTTCCATGGCAAAACGCGCGTCCAGGACACGTGGTTTGCTGTCAAATCGCACGCGTTTGACCTGTCAGTGTGCAATCAGACGCCCGAGCAGGCGTTTATGACCACTTTGGCTTGCCATAGTAGCCTGTATCATTTCATATCAAACAGCGAAAGAAACTACGTGCATGCAATGTCCTAGTTATGCCGTCAGTTAAGGCATGAAGTTACCAAAAAGGTGATTAAAGCTGCCTTAAAACTGCGTGCATGCATGCAATATGTTATATATGCGTCACATTTAAGAACATGTCTCTGAAATTTTTTTAAAAACTGTCCTGTGGCACCCCAGCACTGTCTCCCTCATCTAAAACACCCGATTCAACTCGTCCGCTCATTAGTAGAGACTTTTAAGCAGGGCTCTCAAGTGTCACGCATTGGGCGTGAGACACACGGATTTCAACCCGTTCACACGCTCACACGCCACACCTTGTATTTCCCACGCTGAGAAGGGATAACTTGTCCCGCTATATATACAATTAATAGATGAAATACGGAGGTAAATTCTCTGCGAGTTCATAGCTCTCTGGACTCTCCGAATTATACCTGAGTTAAATGACACCTACCAGCCAATCAGAAATTAGGATGTTGTTGTTTCCGTTTGAACTACGCGATTCTGCCATAGGCGCGTTCGTTACTAAGCAACATGGATGCGCGCACATGGAGTGTGAGTTGGAAGAAAAGATCCGATGAATGCTGTAGGTAACCCCTTCATTTATTTATTTATTTATTTTTTTTTTCGATTTTAAGATTCCTGGACGAAATCACTTGCCTGTGAAAAAGGTAGTGAGCTGGTATGTCTCTCTCTCTCTCTCTCTCTCTCTCTCTCTCTCTCACACACACACACACACACAGAGCAACATGTATGCTCAGGACAAGTTCTGTACTGTATATGTGTGCAGTATGTACATTGAGTACTGCTGTTCAGTTGGCTCGTTTGGGGCAAAATTTCTTTTTAATTTTGATACATTTGTATTTTTAAATATATAAATCTTTTTATTTTATTAGAATGAATTTGTCTTTCATCAGATTTACCAGATGTTGTAATTTCTATTTGTGCTGGTCAATTATGAACAATAGGTCAAATTGAACTGCTAGCAAAAACTTGGGTGCTGCAAATATTTGAGTTGCTCCTCCCCTTTGACTTGCCCCTCCCCTTTGAGTGACTCCTCCCCTTTGCATGGCCCCTCCCCTAATCTCACTCCAAACTTTCGTTATAACTTGAGAGCCCTGTTTAAGACCTGAAGTGGGTCAGAAAAGGTAAAGAGAGTTGTGAGAAAATAAGATGCATCATGCATGTCAGTTCCGCGTCACGTTCAGCAGCAGCTTTTAAAGCAATAGCAGGCAAATAAGTTAATAACTAGCTGCTGTGATGTCTATTAATCCAAGAACAAAAGAAAAAAAGAGGAAATCAATAACTTTTATAGCTTTAAGGGGTTCATCTATATTTAATTTAGAATTTAGAGTTTGGTAACTATTCATTTTCTGTATATTTCTGCTGAAGGGCACAAGTAGCTAAATATGTCATTTATTATAATGGGTTCATGTGAAGATTGTTTCAAATTCACTTAAATTAGAAGTTAAGTCTAATAAATGTTAAAATTGATAGCTCTCAATTATACTGTAATGCTGAATGGCTACAGTCAATGGTTAAATATTCAGGGGAAAAAACAATTTTATAGAGACATCAGTAGTATTGATATCAGTGATGCTGGCCTTCAATCATAAAAAAAGATGCCATTAAAGAAATATTAAAAATATACTGTCTTTATGTTGTTTGTATATTGTACATTTGAAGATTGAATGTGAAATTATTGCAATATAAAAGTATATTTAAAAACTTTAATGTTAGGTGGGATTAATTGCGATTAATCGTGATTAATTTTAGAAAAATGTGCGATTAATTAGTTAATTTTTTTTAATCGATTGACAGCACTAATATATATATATATATGTGTATATATATATATATATATATATATATATATATATATAAATGTTATTATATGAAACAGTTGCTTTTTCAAGTTTTATGAGGTGATTTTTAAGTATTTTTACAACACTGTAAAAATTCTATCATATAAAAACTGTTTTAAAGTGTTAATCAATTTTAATGCACCATCTCACTATAAATTAATACAATTTAATACACTGCTGTTCAAACATTAAGAGTTGGTATTTGCAATGTTTTTGAAAGAAGACTCACCAAGGCTGCATTTATTTGACCAAAATACAGTAAAATAGCACTATTGAGCTGTTTTCTATTTGAATACATTTTAAAATAGAATTTATTCCTGTGATTGCACAGCTGAATTTTCATCATTACTCTAGTCTTCAGTGTCAACTGATCCTTCATAAATCATTTTAATATGCTAAATTGGTGATAATTTCTCATTATTATCAATTCTGAAAACAGTGCTGTTTAATAATTTTGTGGAAACCATGATATGAGGTTTTGTTTATGAGCAGAATGTTTAATATAACAGCATTTATTTGAAATAGATTTTTTTTTTTGTACCAGTGTAAAAGCCTTTCGTGTCACTTTTGGTAACTTTAACATGTGCTTGTTGATAAATTATTAATCTTTAATTATTAAATTATTGATAAATTATTAATGAATCTTACTGACCCCAAACTTTTGAATGGTAGTGTAAATTACATTTTAATATATTTTTATACAAATGTTATGTCATGGTCTTGGTAACAGGGTTTAATTCAACTTAAGAGTGTCACTTTCTGACATGTAAAATTACATTTAAAGATACAGTATATATAATAAAGACATAAACTAATAAAAAATAAAAACATTTGTTTATGAGTTAATAAAAATTATTTTATTTATGCGTCTATAAGTAGGACAGTATGTGTGTGGCACACATTATCTCATGACTCAACATGTTAACATCAACCTAAGCACTTCTATGTGCTCCAGCCTGAGGCTCCTATATCTAACAGAAAGCGTGCAGTGAGCTAAAGGTTAAAACATCAGGAGGAAGAGAAACACTGTAAGCAGAAAAATGACTCACTCTATCAGATCCTCTAGATGGTTATAAATGTCTTCATCCTCAACACTCTCTTCTGTGGGAAA
The DNA here is from genome assembly GCA_021397915.2 of Tor tambroides. Lineage (NCBI taxonomy): Eukaryota > Metazoa > Chordata > Actinopteri > Cypriniformes > Cyprinidae > Tor > Tor tambroides. The sequence continues at coordinate 59,332 of JAFVLL020019911.1, forward strand.
CGGCCTAGAATAGAAAGAGAGAGAGGCAGAGAGAGAGATAAAATATGAATTTTCATCTGCTGCGCTCTTAAAATAGTTAGAATTATTCATTTCTTCTTTTTCAAATACCTTATTCCAGTCTGCTGTGCAATGTGTGCATGAGAGAGTTTGGACAGTGTGTCCATAACCTAAGAGAAAAAGATAAGAAAAATGATGATTATTTGTTAAGTAAGGGATTGTATATAATCAGAGGGTTAGTATTGTTAACTACACTGCTACTTACTAAATAAATGGACATGAAATATTGATTATATTACATGAGAAGAAAGAGACAACATGAAACAAGATATTCACAGACTGGGTCAATAATAAATTATGCAGTTTAGCGGTCATTATACAAAATTATCTGACCAACAAATTTCACCATTATCAATCAGAATTAAGCCATGTAAAAATTAACGTTCTCTATATATAACAGAACAGAAAATTGCTCTATTTATGTTCATTATAAAATACCCATCAAGTACTATAAAATGAAATTTGTTTGTGAATGTTAATGATGCAGGATATGATATACAAAGATTTAAACTCATACTCTTTAGCTTTGAAAAAACAGCACCTCAACATTAGTACCAGCAGAGGTCAGTGTGCATCAATATTTCTTTATCAGCCTTTGACACGGAAAAAGAATGACATTTATCATGTATGCTCTGTTATCACCAAGAGTGTTCACGCTAATTAGCAACTCTTCATATCATTAAATTCAACACATCACCGCCAGACTTCCCAATCAGGTCATGCACAGATGTGCATTAAAATGCAAACAGACACAACCCTGGTCAAACAATTATATGCACAATTATAGCACAGTCAGAAATCACCAATTAACTCTAAACATCAAATCTGTGCCTTTTTAGAATGCATAATTTTCAGCTGTATTCAGATTTCCATATCTATGATGAGCACATGGGTAATTTGAGCATTCGAACTCATAGCACCCGGGGAAGATGTGTTCAGAAATCAATTGCAATCACACCCGGCTTAGCTGAACTCTGCTGTGTGCACGGCAACTGAATTACATTATGAATACAGAGCACAGACTGAGTCAAGCATGGAACCGTCAATCTCTGCACACTACTCTGACCATTTGCTGAAAGAAAGAAAGAAAGAAAGAAAGAAAGAAAGAAAGAAAGAAAGAAAGAAAGAAGCTCATCTTGTCTTTCTAGATCTTAGTCTTTCAAAGAGATCCGATCCAACGCATTTGACCTTATATGCAACCAGCCTGGCACGTTAAGGGGAAATAACTTATTATAATTCATCTGCTTTGTTGGGGAACCAGTCAGTATGGTCTTTTGAGAACATATGTGTCAGGTTTGAACTTGAATTTCCCACAAGAAAAACAAATTTAAAAAGGCATTCAATTATGTAATCAATGTTTTAATGGTTGGACCTTTAAGATTTTCTTTCTTTAGTGGCACACAACAGCAGAAGTTTAAAGGAAATCAGAAATAAATTGGAAAAATTTTGCATTACATCACTTGCTCTCCATCAATTCCTCTACAGTGAATGGGTGCCGTCAGAATGAGAGTCCAAACAGCTCAATAATCCACAAGTAACCCACATAATTCATAAAGTCCAGAAGCAACGGTTTAAAGTTAAAATGCCTTAATGATGGATTTGTTTATTACAAACACAAAACATAAATTGATGGACTGGAGTCTTGTGGATTATTGTGATGTTTTATCAGCTGACGGCACCCATTCACTGCAGAGGATTTATTGTTGGGCAAGTGATGTAATGCTAAATTTCTCCAAATCTGTCTAAACAAGAAAACAAACTGTAAATCTAAATCTTGGCTCATCATCTAAATCTTTAACAATGTTCACACTGTTCTTTTGCAATGGTGACCAGAGGCTTTCAAGCTCCAAAAATGACAAAAAGTAGTTCATATGACTAATACACTACTTTCCAAATCTTCTAAAATTATACAATACATTTTAAGCCACATGGACTACTTTTATGGTTTTTAATGGTGTTTTCTTGTTATTTTTTTTTTGTTGATTGACAGCCCACATTCAGTTTTATTGTATGCAAAAGAGCTGCAAAAACATCCCGTTTAACATTTCTTTTGTGCTTTACAAGAACAGAAATCATACAGGTTTGCAACAAGATAATGGTGTTTTTCTTCAAAAAGTAAAAACTCTTCCTGTCACCTCACTTACCCAAAAACACACGTTGGCGGAATACGAAACTGTCTGTCTATCTGTTCGTTCTTGTCATATACGTAGTGTTTGGGAAATCTCAGCAGGGATTTCCACCCGCCCACCCTCATATCTGCACTTCGCTATATTGTAACACTTACGCTTCAAAAAGGAAATTACATGATTTGTATTCAGGCCTATCACAGTATGTTCCAACAGGTTTGGCAGTAAACATGCTGTAAATTTACTGTTACGCTTTTCACAAATACTGGATGCAGACACATCAGCGCTGATAGAACACACAAATGCGAACACAGGAAATTATAATACAGTTAAAAGAGATGAATGGTTGGTCTGGCTTCCTGTTTAGGCGAGGAGCTGTACACTACGGCTAAAACAAACTGAGAAAATCTCAAAGGTGCAAGTGTTCATTCTGGATAGCAACTTTTCATTGTGTTTCTCATTAAAACCGGCACAGCACAGAACAGGAAGACCAAAATCGGAGTTGGTGCAAACTAAGCAATGGTTATTTTCACTTTCAAGGGGTAATAGACCATCAGGCCATCTCTCGTCATTGCAAAAAAAAAAAACAGCGCAGAGCTTTTTAGGACACAAAATTTAAACCTTTCTAAGAGTGATAGGGAAAATGTGAGAGCCTGGCATGCTACTTCTAGAAAAGGGAAGATGCACTGGGAGTTTAAGGCAAACGGACCATCAAAATAGAACAAGCTGATAAAGCATATAGAGAAAAGCCCCTTTATTTCCAGGATCCGATGGCATCTGTAAGGGCTTACATAACACAGTGAAGAAGAGGAAAGGATGGAACTGTTTCTAACAGGTGGTGTGCTTCAAAGACCCCCTGTAAACCCAGCAAAAGTGAGTCAGGGTGGATCCGCGACCTCAGACTGTTTCCTGAGGATAACTGTGGGAATGGTTCTCTCTGGTTGTCTCTGGAATACAATCGCTCTGTTTCTTTTAAAAGTGTATAGAGATGAAAGTTTTCAGGTTGGTTTGTAGATGCAGATTCACTGAAGTGACAGAAAAAAGATTTCGGTATTACTCTTAAGTGAGTCTGCTGGAGTCTAGTTTCATATTCTAAAAGAAAATGTGGCTTTTCTCCTATTTATAATTCAACACACAAAGATTTCATGAGAACAGAGAAACAAGAAAAAAAATTATTCAGACATTTTTCGCAGAACTTTTTAATCAGATTAAATCAGATCATGAGTTCCTTGAAAACATGTTAATATTAAAACTATTTAGCATTTTTGGTTCCTGAAAATGGAAATATAATATAATAACTACATGAAAAAATATGAAAATATATAAACATTTTTCATGTATAATTAGATTTGATATTATTCATGTTTTAAGCCATGTTTTAATCTTTTAATAGTCTTTAATTAACATAAGAATAAATGAACTGATGTGTAGAGGCTACTTAATAAATGGACATGAAATATTGATTAAAGGAATATTTATAGTTCATGAGAAGAAAGAGAGAAAGAGACAACATGAAAATACCACAGCTATGCAAGATTTTTGGCAACTGGGTCAATGATCAATTATACTATTTAGTGGTCATTACACAAAAATATATTTGTGACCCTGGACCACAAAACCAGTCTTAAGTCGCTGGGGTATATTTGTAGCAATAGCCAAAAATACATTGTTTGGGTCAAAATAATCAATTTTTCTTTTATGCCAAAAATCACTAAGATATTAAGTAAAGATCATGTTCCATATCAATATTTTGTACATTTCCTACAGTAAATATATTAAAACTTCATTTTTGATTAGTAATATGCATTGCTAAGGACTTCATTTGGACAACTTTAAAGGTGATTTTCTCAATATTTTGATTTTTTTCCATCCTCAGATTCCAGATTTTCAAATTGGGCCAAATATTGTTCCATCCTAACAAACCATACATCAGTGAAAAGTTTATTTATTCAGCTTTCAGATGATGTATAAATCTCAATTTCGAAAAATTGACACTTATGACTGATTTTGTGGTCCACGGTCACATTTATTAAGTAGCAGTATTCACCTTTTAAGTCCTAAAACTGTCTCTTAATAATTAAATCAAGTTGTTTTCCTCCCTGTTTTTACTTTAAATATATGTATATGTCAGGCATTGTGAACATACAGTACAAATCAGCTGGACAGTCAATGGAAAATCTGCCTCACAATGTCAGATCTCCTGACGTCAGCTAAACTAAGTGGGCTGCAAGTTGAAGTACAAGTAATTAACGCAAATTAAGGAACCGCAGTCTTCGCTGTTGAATCACAGGCACCAGGTCCAGGGACTTTCAAATTTACCGATGTCTTTAAACACCATCTGATTAAAACAAATATGTCAGCCTCTCGGCAGTGAAAGGAGGTGCTTAACCTAGAAAATGTGGACTGTCAGGATTAGACTAAATGTTATATTATTATGTGGAACATGTCTAAACACAGTTTGATTTGTGTGACTTATTTTCTAGCAACAAAGCTATAGGGTGTTTAAAACTAGACTAGGTCATTTTAAAAGCAAATTATACCATATTTGTGAAAAATGCCACCCATATCATCTCCCATCTATCATCAAAGTGCAAGAGCATGTTTCCTGTCTGTCTCTTGTCTTGTCTTTATCTGTCTCAATCTATTCCCTGCCTTTTAATGTCTCAAGTACAGAGCATGACGCAGATAAACTAATCAGATAGTACTTGTTTGGCATCAGCGGCCTACATACAAGGTCACTGGCAAGATCCAATCAAACACACTTGCGCAAGTGCAGGTGTACATACACACAAACACATAGATGCACAAGTACAAACAGTTTCATATTTACTGGAAAGCCAATTAATATGCAAATATTAGGAAAGTTCTGACTCCTACTTAAAGCTATGTAAAGCAATCACGCATGGGGATCTGAGTGAGTGTGAAACAGGCAGTGGGAGGAAAATTTGGATGCTTTACTTCTAGTCCTGTCCATTTGTTCAGTAAAACAGAAGAGTGAGACAATTAATATACCAAAATTCCTAAGTAACAAACAGCAAAACGGAAAAAGTTTATTTGCAATAAATAAAAGAAAGAAAATTATCATTCACTCTGGATGCTCTGTCTATTTACTGTATTTTGTGGTATTCTGTGTAGTTTTATGATTACTCATTTACAGAATGCATTTGCATGTGCATCATTTTTGAATCACTCCTGGACTTTGCAACCAGCTAAAAAATACTCATGCTCATGTCTCAACGTATTGATTTTTTTGCACATATACTGTTGTATCCTATTTTTATATATCAAGATCAAGATTTCAGGTTAAAATTTAAATGAATGCAAATGGGAACAGTAGAGCAAGGCACTAGCAACCCTAAGGTAGATGAGAATGAGAATGTATGAACTAATGTGTATAAAGCCCTCTCAAATCCATTTGATTTTTTCCCAATTCTGTTTTATTTTTCCCAAATTCCAAATGGATTATTTTCTTGATTCCTTTTTTATTTAAATTGTTCTGACTTATTTTAAATTGTTAAATTAAATTTTAGCAGTAATTTAAATTTAAAGTTAATTTTATAATTTAAATGATAAAACGTACACAATTTAACAACAAAACTATTTGTTATTAGTTTAGTTTTTAGGGCCCTGTGAAATATGTTTTATTATTTTCTCAAATTCTCAAATTTTATTTTATTTTTCACAAATAAAATTGATTTATTTTTTCTGAAATTCTATATTATTTGTTTTAATTTTTTGGGATTTATTATTTAATGCAAATTTATCATCAAAACTAGGGCTGGGCGATATATCTCATGTGATATGCATGCGCATCTCGTCAGTAAAGCCGGTTCCTTGATTGGTGGTAAATCTCCATCACCTGTTTTCAAATGGAGCGCCGTTTAATACACGGAGCCGTAGATCACTGAGAAGCTACGCAATATCGCGTTCATTATCGAAGGCGATTCATCTGCGATAATGAACGCGATATTGCGTAGCTTCTCAGTGATCTATGGCTCCGTGTATTAAACGCCGCTCCATTTGAAAACAGGTGATGGGGATTTACCGCTAATCAAGGAACTGGCTTTACTGACGAGATGCACGTGCATATCGCATGAGATATATCGCCCAGCCCTAATCAAAACTGGTGTAAATCAAATGAAGGCATAAAACATTAACTATTTAATCCTATAAAATGAAGTAGACAAAACAGTGCCATTCATTTTCATTCATATCTATCCATGTCTTTTGCCGTTCAAAATTCACAGTCACTGGTCCATATCGTGATTTTGACTGGTGTCCAGCACAACTTTTTAACCCTTAAAAAGCATGTCTTAAACTATTTTGTGCTTGAAATGGCTGGAATTATTGTTGCCAGGAGGAGGCATCGCAGAGAAGAGAGAGTGCGTGGTAGAAGGGAGAGGATTTTTTTCAACACGCATTCATTTATTTGGAATGCAAGAAGAGCACGAAAATATCGTTTGCCAAGCCAGGTTATTTTTAATTTGCTTCAGGAAATAAAAGACGACTTGGAACCCTCAACTAGGAGTCACGCAGTTCCAGGTCTATCAAAACTTCTTGCAACCCTTCGTTTTTTGGCCTCCGGTTCTTTTCTACTTACTGTGGCTTCTTTATTTCTTTTTTTTTTTATTTGCAACTGCTCTAATTTGCACTGCGCTTGGTATATTGCGTTTGTCAATATGTAAATGAGATGTTGCGTATGTGTTCTTTAATTTGCGCGTTGTTAGTAAATCAACCGCAGAAATTTCCACGCCCATCGGCACTGTTTTGGAATTGCGCTCTTGCGCTAATTTGCCATGTTTAGTAAAACTGGCCCTGTGTATAATTTGCATGCACTAATTGCTTTGGATAAAAGCATTTACCTAATGCATAAACATAGCCTAAATGTTAATCATCTTTAAGTCTCCACTAGTTCATGTCCTGCGGTGTGACAAATTAAATAGGAATTAAACTAAGTATAAATAGTCCATGTAGTCTGTCATTTAATATCAGGTTAAAAAATTAAAAATGTGCAATTAGCAAAATAATGCTTCATTTAAAGTGAAGTAATAGCATGTCACGTCAGCCTTCTAAAAGTATATATTTTATCTACTCAGATGCATAACCTAAATACATGTATCATATCTAAAGTCAACAGAATCAGCTTTATTCTTCTCCAAGAATTGAAGGTTTTGCAATGGTTGTGATTTTACAGAAGCTTTACACCAGTGTTTCTCAACTCCAGTCCTCGGGACGCACCTGCCAGAATGATTCAGACATTGAGAAACACTGCTTTAAACTGCTATATTCTGGGCTTTTCTACATTTACATTATTACAAGACAAAACCACATATCTCAGCCAATAACCAATGCCATGCTCACCGCATTCTGACTTAAACATCTTGAATCTTGAAACTTGTTTATGCCAAATACTTCAGCCATTTCACAACTGTTTTATCTTTCACATAAAACACAGACCACAGAGAAAGTTTACATACTGTAAGTATTTAAAACTAGTCTCAAAAACTTTAATTTGATCGTAAAAAACGGTGCTGTAAAACATTTCTATTCCCTGATGCTATTCGCCATAATGACACTGTACTGTACTTTTACATTCAGTAAAAGTGAATGTTTAATTATGAGCCTCAATCAGATGTTAAAGTCCCCCAGCAGCCTTTGTGGTCTATTTCTGTGTCTCTGTCTAAAAGCAGACAAGCATTGTTTCATATAGACTCAACTAAGAGACCATTATGGCTCACAGACTTTTATAGCCACTCTCTTATCTCTCCCTCTTTGCGGTTTTCCTGAAGGCACGTTCCTGAAGCGTTCCTTACTTTTAGATTCCAGATCAGTGATTGTGGATCACTGGAGCTTAATATAATGCCATCCAGAGATCTCAGAGGAACACTGACTGACACTGGTATGGAAGCTGTTTAATGGGTCCCGTGACTGTCAAGGTGATATATAACATGACAATGAAATGAATTTTTAATCCAGTTACAATTTTTTCCATTTTTATGCAAATTAATTATTCATTTTACTCATCTGTGCTTTCATGGCTGTACCATAATTAAAGCAGAGCTAAGAGACAGTACAATACTGCCTTATAAATAAAACCACAGCAGCTGAAAGCAGAGTACACTTACAGATGTTTTAACCAGAGGAATGACATGACCAGCCAGAATGAGGGGTCCATAATGACTGAAAATTATCGGCGGTCATTTGCATATTTAAAAACACTCGTTTTTTTAACTCCATTTATAGATCTTCAGGCCATAAACAGAGAGTCAGCTTTCTTCAGCATTCATTGTCCACAAGCCTAAAAGCGTACACTGAAAGCTCCCATTCAAAATGTATGTGCTTTCAACAAAAAACACTCATCTAATGGAATAGATATAACATTAAAATGAACTTTCTGACTCAATGATCAAGTCAGATTTGTTCAGATTTAGAGAAATTTAGCATTACATCACTTACTCACTAACTCTGCCATGAATGGGAGTCCAAACAGCTGATAAAAGCATCACAGTAAACATGTGAAGCAAAAAGCTGTGTGTTTGTAATAAATAAACTCATAATTAAGACTTTTTTACTTTAAACCATTGCTTCTGACTAAAATACATATCCTCTACATAATATTGCCTTCTGAATCAGAAGAGAAATATGCACAGATCAAGCACAGTTTATTTGCAAAAACAGTTCTAAACAAAAACAGTGGATTTTGATGTGAGAGGACAACAGGGGACTGACTTTTTCACTGAAGGAAGCATTATTATGGATTATGGTATTTTTGGCCAGAAGTGACACTTTAAAGCTAACGCCTTAATGATAGATTTGTTTCTTACAAACACACATATTTTCACTTCATTAACTGATGGCCTGGATGTTACTGTGATGTTTTTTATCAGTTGTTTGGACTCTAATTCTGACGGCACCCATACACTGCAGAGGATTCATTGGTGAGCATGTGATAATACTAAATTTCTCCAAATCTGATCTGATAAATAAATTCACCTACATCTTGGATGGCCTAAGAGTGTGCACATTTTGGGTGATATATTCCTTTAAGTTTCATAATATTATATAACTTTTTGTTCCACAGAAGAAATAAAAACTGCTGGTTTTTGGCATTTTTATTCTGATACAATTCCAAACAGTTCATCTGAACATCTGCAGATCGATTCCTTAGCAAGACAAAAACATAAACTTCACGAACAGGATGAAATTTACTTTCTGGCCTTTATGACTCTGTTTGCAATACCACAGTTTTTGGCCAGTTCATCCTAATCTCTACGCCAATGTTCAAGGAGATGAAAACAACACTGCACAGACAGAACCGGTGCTCATGTGGAAACATATTCACAAGTCCTGGGTAATATTGTGCTGAAAACTCAAACACTAACACTGATCTAAGCCAGGTGGATCCCACTTGAGAGGAAACAGCTGCTATAATGACCTACATAACGATCTCAGCTCATTGCTGTACTTCTTTTTATGAAAAATTCTAATTTTCTTGTAACGTGAATCAGATTTATACAGTATGCCATATCAGACAGCACACACTGGTCATAATAGGGAACCTCACAAACTCAAGATCTTTATCACAATATGGAAATGATAACAGTATTTCTCAGTGTTTCACAGCCAACTGAAACTCCTCTGTAATTCCTCAAGCGTGGAGGAAGCACACAGCTTCTCCCACACTCACACACTGCCCACACAGTGCCCTGAGAGCCGGCATCCTTCAGCTTCGACAAAAATAGGAACGTTATTTAAAATATGCAAAGCAAGTGGAATTTCAACTGATGACGAAATGGAATCTAAAGAGTAGCGTATAACCTGCAGTGTTGGGGAAAGTTACTTTTAAAAGTAATGCATTACAATATTGCGTTACTCCCTAAAAAAGTAACTAATTACATTACTTAGTTACTTTTTATGGAAAGTAATGTGTTACGTTACTTTTGCGTTACTTTTTAAATATGAGCAGGGCTTGATTGTTTGTTTTTCATATAAAAAGTTCTATTTATAGCAAATGTAAAAGCGCTTTCACACCAAAAAATGTAATGAATAAACCTCAGGCTGAAGGAAGAGTAAATTCATGTCTGTACAGTAGAACGCAGGAGAAGAAAGTTCAACACTCTTCAGCAATAAAAAAAAAAACAATGAAGCACAAGTGTTAGTTTATCTAAAGTCATTTTTGCGTATTAGTATGGTTGAACTGGATCATCAAAGGTCAGCAGCAAAGACATTGGTTAATAAAATGGGATTAGATACATTTGTGTTATTTAACATTTAATTATTGCAGGTTTGCGTATTCTGAGTTTGCATTTCACTGTTTTAGTTCATTTTGATGAATACTAAATCTATTTGTTTTCTATTTGTTGTGCACCAGCGCACACAACGCCTCTGTACTTCCGATTTCTCCCAACATGGGGACAGGAGACTTGTCAGTCAATGAATGGGAAAACATTTTTTTGAAAAAGTAACTCAGATATTTTCTTGTAAATTAAAAAGTAATGCGTTACTTTACTAGTTACTTGAAAAAAAGTCATCTGATTACGTAACTTGCGTTACTTGTAATGCGTTACCCCCAACACTGATAACCTGTCGTGTGATATCATTGTGAGACACATTTGTTCTAAATTTCTTCAGACAGTGTGAACCCTGGATTACTAGTCCATAGTCGTTGATTGACAGCTATGCACTCTAAGAGAAACCAGTAAAAAAAATACGTATCCATATTTATTTTTCCCATTTGTTTCACCTGTATGTTGAATTATGCATTGTACTGTGTTGTGATTTAGGGTTGAAGGAAATGTCCGTAAATTAACCTGTTAGGTTTATGGACATTTTCTTCAATGTACTAGTCATTTTATGACAGGACTTTTCTGATTTTTTTTCTTACAGTGTGAAGCTAGTAATATGCAAGTAATGTTATCAAGTAACTTATCAATAGTGTAAACAAAGGCTTTGCTATTGATTTTAAAAAAGTAAAGAATAACATGTTGCACTGAATTATGAAACACAAATGATCACATATATCAATATTTGGTGCCCATAAACAAAAGTATTGCAAAGCATTTTATGTGGTTAATAAGCAATATTACACGCATGGTTTTATGGTCCAGGGACACATGTGTTAGTTGTTTAGTTAAGTTGATTTTGCTATATTTTATTGTAATTTACACTACAGTGTATATTTTAGTAGTATTAAACATTACTTGCATCTTATAACTAACTGTAGTATAATGAAAGTTACTATACAAATCAGCACACATTCTTATGCAGTACCCACAACACATAAACAATACAGTGTGGCTGAAGTTCCTTCTGTGATGTTTTTATGATGAAGTTATGCTAAAATATTGCATGTGTGTATTATCATCCATGTACTGCAGACTCAAAACAGTTCCTAAAAAATCTGTTCCTGGCTGCATTTCAGTCGTGTGCTTAAGACCCTCATGAAAGTTTTACTGGAGGACTCTTTAAAAGGCCTTGGGAGGACATCTTTTCTAGAGCACACAGCTTTGAGCTTCACTGAAGCTGATGGGATCCAAACAGATGGCTCGGGGGTGCACTGGAAAAGAAAGATCTCTGCAAACAAAAATATCTCTAATTGGCTTTAAAAATGACACCTTCAATATAAAGCCTCGCAATGCCACGCTTCCAAGGATCAAACATCTCAAAAGAGCTCCAACGCACGATTCGGCTTTTGTGTTTTCATACCAAGCGCCCACTACAGATTGAAAAAAATCAGTCTTTGCAGCCCACTTTGAAGAGATATGCAGCTTGAACAAGATGTGTAAATAGGACACTAAGGTGGTACAAAGTGTTTGATGTTTGCAGATCTCTACACGGGACCCTCAGCGGTTATGATGAGAGTGTTAGACGTGCTTTGCAAAAAGCCCCATCTGTAATAGCGCTGACCACAGCAAGGAACTCTTCACACCAAAACACACACCTGCCTTTCATCTTCTCAGTGAGAAACATCGGAGGGACAACAAGCAGATTTAGCCGTTCTGATTTTCAGGATGTTTCCAGAACATTAATTAAGAAAAAACAGGATCGCAAGATGTAAACTTGTAAAAGATGTAAAAAAGGGAGAATTGTAAGATAAAACTTGTAATTACATTTTTTATTTTGTATTTCATGGTGGAAAAAATCTGACTTGTGAATTATAATTTTAAAATTATAATTCTGAGTTTAAATCTTGCAACTCTGTTCATATCTTGCGGTTCAGTTTTTTTTGCGGAAATTGCAACAGTCAGAATTGTGAGATAAAAAGTCGCAATTACCTTTTTTATTAAGTGGAAGAAACAAGGTTCCATATAGAGAAATATTAAGTAAAACATACGTTTTTCATTACATTAAAGGCAGTGTGACAGTAACCTAGTCCAATTTTTCAAGAGCCATTTTCATCCAATTTAAATACACACCCTCATCATGGGGCCCCAGGAGTTGACCACAGGAAGCATGAGTAAGCTCACAACTCAACCTTCAGGGAACGCCACGTAGTACGAAGTCGACAAGTCAGGAAAGAGGAAGTGTGAATGCTTTCCAGCAGTTTACAGCTCTCTGATCGAGGACATGTGTCTCTGTGACTGGGGTTAGACAGCCAAGCAGACAGAAACACAGACAGAGAGAGACAGTCATACAACCAGGAGATCAGCTTCTGCCAAAGGCCTGATGAAACCACCGCATGTATTTGTGGACACTTCTGCATGCATAAATATGCACAATGGAACATATATAACATGCATATATACATTTACAGATATGGGCACAATATGCTGTATTAAACAAAAAACAGTCCAAGAGCGCACATCAATTAGGCCAAAAAAGCTCAATGTGGGTGCTCCACCACAGGAATAGGAACAAAAGCATCAAAGTAGGCAAACCACAGCTCCAGAGATAGAGAAGTTTTTAATTATGTTCTCACCACAGGTGACGTTTCGAGCTTAAAACGCTCTTCATCAGACACAATATTCTTTTCACAATATGCTGTATGCAATAAATACACTTAGCCACACATGGGCAGTTAATATGGTTTGTCAAGCAGTAACTGCAACTTCCTGTTATTTCAAAAAAAGCATTTTTCTTCATTTTACTTTTTCAAATACTGTAACCCTAAGTAATAAACTTTAAATAATTAAATTAAAAATAATAAAATAAACAAAAAATAATTTATACTAGAAAGAAACAAAATTCAAAAGTGCAACCATATAAATACAGTATGTGTGTGTCTGTGTGCATATGCACTATTTTTATGCTATTTGTTTTTTTATGTCTGTAGATATGAATTATGTATGTTTGCACTTTAGATTTTTGTTTCAACGTATACATATATTTGTATATCAAAAGTACGAACACACACACATATGTGCATATACAGTACATACTGTATGTGTGTGTGCGTGCATGCATGTGTGTGTTTGTTTCCACATATACATATATTAACATTTGTTTGCACTTTCATACAGTATCTTCCCTGAGATCCCAATTCAATACAATATGCGTTGCTAGAATTGGCCTCTCCTCGGCACAGTTCAGCGAGAGTGTGGAGATCATCAATGCGTGTCTTTCTAAAGACCCTCGAGGAGAGTCAGAGCACTTGACACACGCCTCCTCGTATGGTGTGTGTGTGCTGTGTTATCATTCTGAGAGCCCAACACTTCACATCACAGCATACTCTTGACTAACAGCAGATGTCAGATGCTGTAGTTCCTCTCAAAGAGCTCTGACACAACCCGACATTATACCCCTCTGGCCTCAACTGCTTCTAACACCCAACTAAACAATAATTCTTGGGTACCATCATTTAGTGTAACATATCTTACACTCTGTGGTGTGATTATACGGCTTGTAACACCTGCTAACACCTGCACTTGTTTCCAAAACTGTCTGTTGTTAGCATATGTCGCTAAGCTAACATTTTACTCTGATAGACACACTGAATTAATCAATTTCAATTAGGCGGAACTAGTTTTTTGACACCCATTAATACTGAATGAAATCTACTGTAAATATATTTAGAATTATAATTTCTCTCAGTTTTTTTATCCACAGTTTGTTCTGTCTCCAAAGGATACTACCTTTTCATTTGCTAATCATTTTTGTGCCAACTTCTGAAGCATCCTACATGTCAGAAATGTGCCTATGTTGCCTAAAAATAGGCAGCTCACTAGGTTTTGACAGACAGACCACCACCACCTCCCCCAAAACCTGCAACAACATCCACTTAGCATCCATTATTAAAAAAAACCTTGTCACTCGATACTCAATAAATGCCACATCTGCTCATAAACAAGAGCCTTGAAGGGCACTTCATCTTGCACACGTTTGTGTGTCTGTATATTTATAGGCTTAGTTGTGCATTCAGTGTCCATATAATGATAAAAAGTAGTAAAGACAGAGACAAATAAAGAGAGAGAGACAAGCTGGCAATGTGAGAGCAGCTATTGATTACTGTCTTTCTCCTTAGTGGCAGTGATATATTTAACTGTGGAAATCCAATAGCAGGACAGATGCTCTGCACTTTGTCTCCTTCTGGGTAATTTTCTGGCCTTCTGATCATCTTCTCTCTCCTCCAAAGCGCACAGGCACTTGACATTTGTAAAACTTATAGATCTAATCATTTATGGTGCTAAATATCATCCATCTTCACTTCAGTAACAGTGACGGTTTATAAGCAACGACGTTTACAAGAACCCACGAGATGACCTGATGACTCTTTCAACACAATTCCTTAGGAAATTCTGTGACTTCACAACACCAGCTCAAGTTTACTGAACTAACTAACATTTAGGAGAACTTCACCCATCTGTATTCAGTGGGTCTAAGATGCCAAGTCAGCCTGTGCACTAAAATGCAGAAGCCAATATCTAATATGTCACATTTGAACTTATTTCCATTGGTTTGTCAGCAGAATGTGGCTCAGAATAGAACAGAAGTGCTGATGATAGAATCACATGACTGATGTATCAATAACCACATGGGACATGGCACATCGAGTGTAATGATGTAAGCAAATTCTCAGTTATGACATCAAATGTAAGTGCCTAAAAATCTAATCTAGTCCAAATAACTTTCTTCATGAAACAAATACTAACTTTCTAATGTTTTTGAGCTAGATTAGGGGTTTGCATTGTGGAGTTACTGTATATAAGATCCGTAAAGTTCCAAAGACTAAAGTCTCAAAAAAAGAGATATTCTTAATAAAAGTTAAAACTCATTCACGCCTTCCTAAAACAACTCATTTAAACATACCTCCACATATATATGTCACTGTGTTGGAAGATTTGCATAAAAATGTTTACGCAAAGAAAGAAGGTGTAACTTTTATTGTCGCTGTAGTATTGTTGCCGCCGCCGCCATGTCCTGGAGACACTGTGAGTTTCCAAATATGGTAAGGGGCATACCATTTCTGTCACACGCTGGCCAATCAGAGCACACCTCGCTTTTCAGAACGATAAGCTTTGTGAAACTCGACCTATTTCAGAAAGGCGGGGCAGAGAGGAGCAACAATAATGTACAGTATGTGGAAAATAATGTGTTTTTTTGTTGTTGTTGTTTTTTTTTACCTTAAACCGCGTTAACACATACATTACACCAAATTCACAAAAAAAAAAAAAATATATATATATATATATATATATATATATATATATATATTAGCATCGTCATATGACCCCTTTAAAAATTAAACTAAAATTAAAAGGAAAACTGAAAATATAAAAATAGAATCTAATTCTTAAAAAGCTATAACAGTATATAAATATTTCTAACACTTCTAAAATAACATTAGAATTTCTGTGAGCAACAGGCACTACTAGTGAATTTATCACAATAAGAACAAGAAAAAAAAGCATCATGGGATTTTGTTTTTTTTACAAATTTATATATACAGTACACATTGTACAACCCAAATTCCGGAAATGTTGGGACGTTTTTTTTTTATTTGAATAAAATGAAAACTAAAAGACTTTCAAATCACATGAGCCAATATTTTATTCACAATAGAACATAGAGAACATAACAAATGTTTAAACTGATAAATTTACACTTTTATCCACTAAATGAGCTCATTTCAAATTTGATGCCTGCTAACAGGTCTCAAAAAAATTGGCACGGGGCAACAAAGGCCTGAAAAAGCAAGAAATTTTGAAAAGATTCAGCTGGGAGAACATCAAGCAACTAATTATGTTAATTGACATCAGCTCTGTAACATGATTAGCTATAAAAGGGATGTCTTAGAGGCAGAGTCTCTCAGAAGTAAAGATGGGCAGAGGTTCTCTAATCTGTGAAAGAGTGCATAAAAAGATTGTGGAATACTTTAAAAACAACGTTCCTCAATGTTAGATTGCAAAGGCTTTGCAAATTTCATCATCTACAGTGCATAACATCATCAAAAGATTCAGAGAAACTGGAGAAATCTCTGTGCGTAAGGACAAGGCCGAAGAATTTTGTTGGATGCCTGTGGTCTTCGGGCCCTCAGACGACACTGCATCACTCATTGGCATGATTATGTCATAGACATTACTAAATGGGCCCAGGAATACTTCCAGAAACCACTGTCGGTAAACACAATCCGCCGTGCCATCTGCAGATGCCAACTAAAGCTCTATCATGCAAAAAGGAAGCCATATGTGAACATGGTCCAGAATCGCTGTCATATCCTGTGGGCCAAGGCTCATTTAAAATGGACTGTTTCAAAGTGGAAAAGTGTTTTATGGTCAGACGAGTCCAAATTTGACATTCTTGTTGTAAATCACGGACGCCGTGTCCTAGAGCTAAAGAGGAGCGAGACCTTCCAGCGTGTCATCAGCGTTCAGTTCAAAAGCCAGCATCTCTGATGGTATGGGGGTGCATAAGTGCATACGGTATGGGTAGCTTGCATGTTTTGGAAGGCACTATCAATGCTGAAAGGTATATAAAGGTTTTAGAGCAACATATGCTCCCCCCCAGACGACGTCTATTTCAGCAGGACAATGCAAAACCACATACTGCAGCTATTACAACAGCAGGGCTTCATAGTAGAAGAGTCCGGGTGCTGAATTGGCCTGCCTGCAGTCCAGATCTTTCATCTGTAGAGAACATCTGGCGCATCATTAAACGAAAAATGTCAAAGACGACCACAAACTCTTCAGCAGCTGGAAACCTATATCAGGTAAGAATGGGACCAAATTCCAACACCAAAACTCCAGAAACTCATAACCTAGATGTCTTCAAACTGTTTTGAAAAGAAGAGGAGATGCTACACCATGCCCCCGTGTAAACGAGGAAATGTTAACATGCCCCCATCCCAACTATTCTAAGACCTGTAGCAGGCATCAAATCTGGAATGAGCTCATTTTGTGCATAAAATTTCTCAGTTTAAACATTTGTTATGTTATATGTTCTATTGTGAATAAAATATTGGCTCATGTGATTTGAAATTATTTTAGTTTTCATTTTATTCAAATTTAAAAAACATCCCAACATTTCCGGAATTTGGGGGATGGATATATATATATAGCTGAAATAATATGTCCTAATTAACCATTCAGCAAAGAGTTAAGTTTCTGCTCTGATAGGCAGATAAGAAGCATCAGATAAATAGATGAGACAGGAAGCGATAGACTAGAGATGGATGAATAAGAAAGCAGGAGGTTTATGAATGGATTGATTTAGTTGAGCTGTCACTGTGGCTGTAAACATATAGACACATCGGTCAAGCTAACAGCCCTGCAGCTCAAAAGCTTATTACTGGAGAGCAATTGTTACCATCTATCAGTCAGTGAGAAATACGTCATCACAACAGGCAACCCTGACAACACTGCATCAACAGCACAAAGAAACAGAGATGAAAACAATCATAAATCATTTTATCTCTCAAATTTTAAATGCAATTGATTAGAACGCAAATGCAGTGAATTTTATATTAAAGACAGATTTTTTATATTAATATTCGTACTGAAGTACCATGTGCATCCACAATATTTAGCATGCACTAAACACAAAAAACATTTTTTCAAGCCTATTTTAAGTATATATTTATTTTATTTAATACATTATGTATTTTAATGAATCTGATTCCATTTATACATTTACAAATACATTTAATGATAAATAATTAATTTTTGTGACATACACTATAGCTGTGTTACTTTATTCCAAATGTCCCTTTAAAAAAATGCTTTCAGAACATTTGTGTCCTTGTGATAAAACAAGTGTTGGCAGAGTTGCCCGTAGCGAGTGTCAGATGAATGAAACAGATGTTTTGCCAGTCATGTGGAAAAAATTGGTGATGTCTTCTCTGCGCGTTCTACAGAGGGCCGAGTATATGCCTGTGTCTAAATGTGTGTGTGAACACTTTCCCCTTCTGTGCTTATGAATACATACACAGAGATTGTATGAGATAAGAGAATCAACAGATGTGTGAGTACAGCAGGCAGCTGTGGACAAATCACATGACATGAGCTCTAATACACGTCTGACAGTGAACTAAACAGTGTCAAACCGACTAAACAATGCACTTTATATAAGACAAGGGTCAAGTGCACACGAGCCCCTTCCATGCACAACTAAGACACACAATATTTATTTGACAAAAGGCACATTAGTGCTTACTTCAGCTTTTTAAAAAGCTTCTAAGAAGCACATTTGATTTAACAATGAAGCCACATCTATTTTTAAAGCATACTAGGATAAATGGGGAGGTGTAACACCTAAAATGAGTGACAGTTCACTCAAACGGTCGATTTTGTCACTCCATTAGCAGTCTGCGCTCAGTCCGGACACAGCAGGAGTTGCATTTTATGTTGCAGCAAGCACTTTAAAAAAATCATCACATCAATATAGCTTATTTTTCAGAAAGGTTTATATCTGAGTGAGATTTTTTTAGATATACAAATATTTAAAGAAATCATACATTTTAGAATAACAGATTAAAATGAAATGAGTTAAGTAATTACACATTATATACATCTATGTATTATATACAATCTATATGTATATATATATATATATATATATATACTGTATGTATACATGTTAATATTTCTTAAATATTTATTTTATATAAATATATGTATGTTATTATATATATAGTTCTAATTTATTTATTTTAATTAATACATACCGTACACGCATAAATTCCCCAAAAATCCCTAAATACAAATATAATACTATTATAATACTGTTTTTATGCACAGTTACAAAATATGAGATAATATTAAATCTAGATTTATTCTGTCTTTTTCCATCTTGTTTGACAAGAGCCACATCAAAACCTGCTACAGTAAAACTGGCAGCTTGCTGTTTACTTGTTTGCCTCCCTGGGGAGGAATATTACATGATCTCTCCCAGCATCACACAACACTCAGAACTCATTTACTGTCTACCACTCACATTTCACAGCAGGTGAGAGAGAACTGACATGTCGCTGAGTTTGCATTAGGACACCCGTTGGGGTTTAGGGGCTCTTGACTGTACTGATCAGTATCAGGCCTGGGGCAAAACATCTGCCTGGGTCAATATGCTGACTAATACAAAATTCAAAGTTAAAAACAGACACGATTTGACTTCTAAACACACATATGACTGCATGCAATCAGTCCAACAAGCATGTAACTAATTTGAAGATGTAATACATCCAGACAATCGCGCCACACTCTCACAGGGGGCGGCCACTTCCCCTGCCGCCTTCCACTGATCTTTAATTAAACATACTGAAGAGTGGATTAAATTACCAGCAGGATGAGATGCAGACACTGAGACTTTATTACAGCAGACGGCCAACAAAGAGCTCAGCATCTCTGAACTTAATCAACTGAGACACAACACCACAAAAAAACACAACCAGCTCACAGGCTAATGTCAGGAAACTTAAACACAACCACATCTGTGACTGATGCGACACCATAAACTCTCACGGATGACTGTGGCACAAGAACAATTCAATTACACCAGTTAGATGAGGCAAAAAGAACAAGTAAATATGCCAGTGGATTATGGGATGAGTGCAAAGTGAACGTTTTTCCAACAAGAGAGTTGAAAGTGAAATTTTATCTTACCTTTCCGAAATCACGAACGTCAAACAAATCGAAAGCCTCAAACAGCTCGCTCTTCTTCATGCCGAATATCTCTGAGCAGGCATGCAAAAATGTCCTGATGTTCTTCAAGCAGAGAAACTAAACAGAAATAAAAGGCATAATTTATATTAAAGAAAAATATTTAATATTTAACTCATTTTTAATATTAATATTGATATTGAAGTATCATTTGTGTTCACAACACTTGATGATTTATTTAAAAATAATTATAAACTTAATCTAACAAAAATATTATTTGAAGATACATTTTATGAATATTTTAAACCATATACATATTTACATGCTCATATAAGGTTCACACAATATCATTTACATTACAAAGTCATACAGTATATCCCATTTACACAATATTAATACAAAAACATAAGTTGTAATGAAAACTGGATTCTTCCCCATCTTAGAAATCATTTTAATAATCAAACATAATAATAATTAAAGAAGAGGAAGGGACATTACTTGAGTTTTGAGAAGCCACGTTTGCAAGATAGCAAAACTTCTATATTCTTTGTACGAGAGAGAGAGAAAAAAAAATGCTTACAAAAATTTGCTTTAAAAATCACCTTTCCAAAATAGAAGTCACTCATTAGTATATAATACTGATTGTATAAT
The DNA here is from genome assembly GCA_021397915.2 of Tor tambroides. Taxonomy (NCBI): domain Eukaryota; kingdom Metazoa; phylum Chordata; class Actinopteri; order Cypriniformes; family Cyprinidae; genus Tor; species Tor tambroides. The sequence goes on from JAFVLL020019911.1 coordinate 80,195, forward strand.
GTAATATAATTGTATAATACTACATAATATATGGCTTATTATTTTTAAACAGTCCCAAATTCAATTAAACATGAAGGCATATGAGAACTATAACTAAAAATCCATATTGGAAATCAAGACCCAAATGCAGACAAGCCTGCATCAAGCTTTTTTCAATTCAATTTTCCATTCTTATTTCATGCGATACTTTCAGCGAATCATGACTAATGAGTTTACCAAAGAGCAAAAGACTGGCGAACATCCAAACGCATTCATTTATGGAGTGAAATGAGACGAGTCTCCAACACAAGCTGTCATATTAAACAGACACCTGTGTTGACTCATGACCGCAGCTCTGTTACAAAACAGATACTTTATCAGAACTCTAGATCCAGAATCTCATCAGCAGAACATGCTGTTAAACCACAAAACTCCACGGCAACTGCAAGCTATCAAAAAACCATATTACACTGAATCATACTAAAGATTTGAATCCTTGTGGTCTTTTGAGTGAAAGTCAGTAATAGTAGTGAAATTAAAGTGGTATTTTGCATTATGATAGCAATATTGTTATTGTTCAGTATTGCTTAAAATATGCTCAAATTAAACCAACCAAAATAACTAACTTGTCAAAAATTGCAATATGTGACCCTGGACCACAAAACCAGTCTTAAGTGTCAATTTTTCTAAATTGAGATTTATACATCATTTGAAAGCTGAATAAATAAGCTTTTAATTGATGTTTGTTAGGATAGGACAATATTTGGCTGAGATACAACTATTTGAAAATCTGGAATCTGAGGGTGCAAAAAAATCAAAATATTGAGAAAATCACCTTTAAAGTTGTCCAAATGAAGTTCTTAGCAAAGCATATTACTAATCAAAAATGAAGTTTTGATATATTTACGGTAAGAAATTTACAAAATATCTTCATGGAACATGATCTTTACTTAATATCCTAAAGATTTTTGGAATAAAAGAAAAATGGATCATTTTGACCATTACAATGTATTTTTGGCTATTGCTACAAATATACCCCAGCGACTTAAGACTGGTTTTGTGGTCCAGGGTCACACACATATATATATATATATATATATATATATTAGGGCTGTCAATCGATTAAAATATTTAATCGCGATTAATCGCATGACTGTCATGACTTAACTCGCGATTAATTAATTAATTTAATCGCACATTTTTATCTGTTCTAAATGTACCTTAAATTCATATTTTTCAAGTTTTTAATACTCTAACTGACATGGGCATGGACAAATATAAATGCTTTATGCAATATGTGTTTATTATTGGTGAAACCATAGTTAACAGAGCATGAAGACTAGACATGTTTCAAAAGTCATAGAAGTTTTTTAAAGAACTTGTTTATGTCTATTACACACATGAAAAAGGGACATAGAAATACCAGGTTCTCGTTACTTATGTTTATTTCCACTGAGCAATTGACTTAGACAAGCCTGTTTACATTTTCACACTACAGGGCAGCTCACTTCTTCTGAATATGCAAAATGTTATTATTTTTTATTACATTTGTTTGCCTCTCTGTGCCCACATACTGTATTTTCATGCAACTGAATTCTCAATAAAATCAAATAGCCTAAACATAAGATAAAGACAATAGCTGTTCTGTGATTTCGGCTATACTTGCATGTAAAATTAGAGAAGCAACATGATATCGGTTTTAAAGCAGCAACTTTTGGCGCTCTAGCGGTTAATGAACAGGACTGCACGCATCCCGCGGAAGAACATTCTAACCGGAGCTACTTCTCTAAGTTTATGTCTATGGCGATTCACGCAGGTATGTGTTACTCCGCAGCGGTGACGACCCGAACAGGCTACAATAGTCCAAATATAAGCACTTATTATAAGCGTACCGTAGTGATTCGGGATAAGACAAAAACGCGGTTTGGAAGATGAATTCATGATGTACTCGCTCATTATATACATTTTGCAAATTCTGAATACAGAAAAAGTTACATGCTGAACAGAGCAGAGAGAGAGAGAGAGAGAGAGAGAGAGGTGTGCGTAGCGGGAAAGAGAGACCTCGCGCTTGTGCGATGTACAGTACCGGCTAGTCTCAGAAACTAAATAAGGTTTGGGCAAAAACTAAAGATTGGTCGCTCTTTTTAAAAAAAAAAAGAAAAAAGAAAGAAATTGCTAAAGGGGTTTGAAAAGTCGCTAAGTTGGCAACACTGACAGCATCTCCATCCATTTCTCCAACCACCGGTTAGTCCACGGCTCAAACAGAAAATGCACGCTGCGTTAATCGCGCGTTAATAAAATTAGCGCCGTTAAAATGAACTTGCGTTAACGCGTTATTAACGCGTTAACTTTGACAGCACTAATATATATATGCACATATGTGTGTGTGTGTGTGTGTGTATATATATATATATATATATATATATATGTGTGTGTGTGTGTGTGTGTGTGTGTGTGTGTGTGTGCTTTTATTCATAATGAATAATTGTTTTTTTTAAATGATTAATTTGTACTTTTTTGTTTTTTAATGAATAAAACGATAACAAAAATAAATTAATATTTTACAGTTATTAATAAAAAATTACTAAATTTTAAAACTTTACTAATTATAAACTTTAAGTTATTAAAAAACTAATAATTATCACACTGAAATAAAATAAATATAATTATTAATTTCATTTGTAAAAATAATTATTTATTAATTCTGTATTGTTAATAAATCAACACACTAATCAGTGCAATAGTTAGTAGCCTGCACTTAAATTACTGGAAATGAATCTTGCACATTTCCTTTAAAAGAAGAAAAAAAATGGCCGTTTTGTAAAGTTATGATCTGTAATTTCCTTTCCCAGTATGTGCGAAATGCCAAAGTGACAACAGACAGGAAATTTACATCAACAGTGCAGCAATGTGTTCACAAAACAACTCAGAAAACAACGATTAGAATCTTAATGGATGTCCTGTTATGGTCCACAGATCAGCACCTTTGCCCTCTCGCCGGGCACGTTCACAAGAATGTGTCTGTTTCTACCAATTATATTATCACCCTCCATCTGTCGGTGGCCATACGTCGCCTGTCAAAAAAGACTTTCACATCTTGCTGCAATGCCATGTTTCTATCTTAAGCAACAAGAGGAAGTGAATTATATCAAGAGTCTCTGTGTTTTATGCGGCAGCTGCACCTGTGATTTCTTGAAACAGAAAGTGCACGCGATATAATGTGAAACTGTGACCTCCGTGAGAGCAAGGACGCTCAACCCTCAGTCTGAAATGAGTGAGACTCGTCCTCTGGCATACTGATGTGTAGAAAACATCAGCCTGGCAAATTCATAAGGCCAGCTTTTTCTCACAAACAAACTAATAAGTCTTATCTGTGAGAAGCCTGCAGATCAAAAGCGTCACACGCACCGCCTCTCGGTTCCCATCCCCTCTCTACAAATGACTCCACCAGAGGCCTAGGGCCGCACTTGTGCACAGATAAGACAAGCAAATGTTTAGTGAGCAACTGTTTTCAACACATTATCAGAAAGGCACATCTCGCACTTGCCCTGGAGTCTTTAGGAGTCCTGCAGTGTTTGGAGGAAGCTAGACAGAAACAGAGAGGAAGACGAAGAGAGGCGATGAATGTTTAACACACGATGTGTCAGTGCTGTTTTATGCATTACAGCCGCTTTGGACCCGGTGGGTTTTATTGGAGAGAAGCCCTGCTCAACCAAACACGGCTTTGGAGAAAAACTGCTATTCCATCCTACTACTGTACTGCTGGATCTCTGCAGGAGACTCGCAAATGTCTTTTCCTACTTCTCCTGAAGGGCATACTGAGACTAAGAAGGAACATAGTAATACTGAATGTATAGCATTTCATTCATAATAAATAGCATATGTGAAACAGATAGCAAGATGGCTTTGGAGATACTGATTCTGGTTTAAAGAGAACACGCCATAAAAAAATGCATGGATTTATTTCTTGCTGTTTTGAGATATGAGAGTGTCATACTACGTAGATTACGTTTGGGAATTAAGAACCGGTTCTTACTTTGCATTATTATATTACATGAGTATCAGCTTTCAAGTGTATGTCATATTGTTTTCAGCAAAACTAATCCTGCCTAATTACACTCAAAATATTAACAAAGATAACGAAGCAAGAAGTCAAAGACAGATGTTGCTAGATGCAATATGAACACATTTCGTCTTTTGTATATGCTTTTGAATATTATATGATATATACATATGATTTTTTTCATGTATTGCATCAAGCAAGAAAAAAAAATTATACATACTGTAAATATAAACAAAATTTGCTATAAAATAAAATATATTTCTAAAATATTATAATAAAATGTAATAAAATTAATTTCATAAATAATTAAAAATAATTTACTATGATTTTCTTTCATAATTTTTCATTATATATATATAGAGAGAGAGAGAGAGAGAGAGAGAAGAATTGTCTTCTATATATCGTATTATTTCTTCCTTAAAATCACTAGAATTACTATCTATCTATCTATGACTGAATCATTCATATTGAAACATGCTCTCAGATCCATTCAGACCGTTTCAGACACTAAGCTAAAAAAAAAAAAAAAATCTTGAGTGTATTATCACAGCTTAACCATTATATTTAATTTTCAGCAATTTGGTACAAACTTGAAAGTCAGAGTGAATTACACTGGAACCTTCCACATAAAAAGAGGTTTGCTAATCATAATAGAGATCTTCAAGGTACAGTACAGTAGCTTAAAGACTCTGTTTAAGTATCAGAAAGAGAATGTAACTACAGCACATTACAACTCTTTTAGTGCAAGAAACCTTATAATAAAAAGCTATAAAAAGAGTATGATATGGATCCTTTAAAGTCCAAAGGTATAGTGTTCACAGGCACACCAGTAAGGCTTTCAAGATAATGAAGCCTTAAAATGATTCACTGAAATTGATTCTAGGAAAGTCTGAGTCCTGACATCCTCTTAACAGCAGTGGCTCCAAAAGTACCAAAAACCTCATTCAGAAGAAATAGGAAGTCAAAGGTGTTGTAAATCAATGGCTTCAGACACTTTTACAGTGTCACGTCCTGTGCAGAGAGCACCAGCTGTAAGCTGTGTGGAGCTTTTACACTTGGTTTAACCAAGCAGACAGCTAAACAAGCTGTCTTGTCAAAACAATGTGCCGGATAAAGAATGGGTCTGCAAAGATGCTTTATTAAAACTGCGTGCAAGAGAGCACAGTGGGTAGAGGGTGACCCAGAGCATCAACTCGACAGTCAGCAGGGCATGCTAGCACTGAAGCGTTCTCCATAAAATATGCTTTGTTCAATACATTTATGAGCTAGATTTATCTGACATCTGTTATATAGGTTGCAATGGTTTTATGAATTGTAAATGTAGTCTGTAAATGCTCTCAAAAGCCACTTTAAACAGTTTGAGGAAATCTCCATTTAGTGCTATCAATGCTAACAACAATAGTGTGGTGTGGTTCAGTGGTAGTGAGTTTATGCACCATTTAGAATTTGATCTAAATCAATTTCTGAATTTGGAAACAAAACAGAATAGATAGATAGATAGATAGATAGATAGATAGATAGATAGATAGACAGATAGATAGATAGATAGATAGATAGATAGATAGATACGGGATAAAAGCATTGGCTAAACATCCCAAATTTGTATGCAAGGTCAGACCTTTAAATATCTCCAGCCAACTTAAAGGTTAAACTTACATTTTTGTTAGTCTTACATATTAGATGATCTATATTCTCTATATTAAATACTTGCTCAGACGTGCTTAGCATTGTCTCATAGCAGTTTGGTGGTGAACAAAGCAATATTTGAACCCCAGAGAAATCAATGCTGACCTTGGATTCATGCATTCTATTGATTTTCTTAGCATATTTCCGATGCAACAACTGATTGTTCTTATTAAGGATGGATGCTCATGGCATCACACTGTGTAAAACGGACAGGAGGGGCAGAGGATAAACACTGGCTGGTGGCTAAATTGTCATCACTAGCAGAACTGTGGTGAATTGCCCTTCACAGGGCGCTGCACACGGGTTACTGCACACCACACTGGGAGAAATGAACCGTCAGGACAATGTGAGAGAGGTCTGATGGTCAGACTCAGTATCAAACAGCCTGTGCTACTACAAACATGAGGCTGTATCGCACACAATGTTTGGAGTGGCATACTATCATACCAGCAGTACTGTTCTGCAGCATTGCATGTATACTCTATGAAGATCTTCTCTATCAATAGAAGGCTACTAATTAAAAAAATGTGCAGTATATAACAGAATACAGTACAAGGAATACTGTCTCCCACAATGCATCATCATCATGATCCTTCCATTCTGGAGAAACAAATAGTCCAAAAATTGGTTGAAAACTACAGGGAGGTCCCCCTAAAGGGACATTTGCAATGAAGACTTTCGAGTGCGCACGAGAAACTTTCGCATGCTCACAAGAAACGTTTCACGTGCTCGTGAGAAACAGTTCGCGTGCGCATGTGAAACTTTTCGTGTGCGCACGAGAAACTTTTTGCGAGCTCAGGCGTTACAGTTTCCAGTTCCAGTCACTTCTGCCATCTTACAAAGAAGAAAATAATAGCAAGATGTGCATGAATTAACCTAATTGAGATCTATTTTAAACTTAGTCTTTAATACGAAAACATTGTTTATGTTCTTGCATTCCCGACACAGATCATCACTGAGCGGCATAAAAAACTTTCGCGTGTGCACGAGAAACCGAAAGTTTCATTTTTTTATTTTTGCAAATGTCCCTTTAGGGGCTCCGTAGACAACTATATATATTAGGGCTGTTGATTTAATACACTTATATAATTAATTAGCTATGGAAAAAAATAACGCAAATTAAAAATTGTTACGCAATTAACACACCCGTCCCGACGTACATCATCTTAAATTTCATAAGGTGTGTTCCAACTTGAAGGGCACTATGCATGTAAAAATTATTATTTAAATTAAATATAATCAAATGTGATGTGTCATCATTTTCAAAGTGGTGTATTTTTTTTTTACGCACAAAAAATATTTCTACAATATTTACTGTAAAAGTACATGCATTGTCACTGTAAATTTTATTCAAGTTAAATTATATTTAAATTAAAGTTAAGTAAATTATAGTTCCATTTACAGTAAAAATGACAGCCATTTTTTTACTGTAAATGGATCTATAATTTACTATACTTTTAATATAATATATGTGTCAGTCCTCTGTCGTGTGTGTCATGTGTTCCCGCCTCTTGTGTCCATATTTGGTTTGTTTCCTGTCCTTGTTTAATGTGATTATTAGTTAAGTCTGTTCAGCTGTGTTTGTGTGATTTAGCATGTGTATTTTAGTTCCTGTCCGTTCAGTTTCGTGTGGTCTGGTCTACTCGTTACTCCCCGGTGTTCCTGTCTGTGCCTACCGTGCCTTGTCTTGCCCTGCCTTGTTTGGATTTATTAAAGACTGTTATTTTGAGTTATATCCTCGTCGTGTGTGCACCGTGACAATATGTCACCTTGAAAATAATAATACATCATATTTGTTTTATTTTAAATTAAATATAATCAAGTGTGATATGTCATAATTTTTGAGGTGACGTATTAAATTAAATTATATACTGCTGAAATAGTTTTAATATCATATTATATAATATTAGAACTTTTAAAATATTCATAATATTATTGAAAGTTTTTTGTAAGTAAAAATATCACTTTGAAAATGATGACACCTCACATTTGATTATATTTATTCTAAATTGAATATAATCAAAAGTGATACATAATTTTTAAGGTGACATATTAAATTAAAATCATACAACATTGAAATATCATATTATATAATATAAAAAATATTTAAACTAGTAATAATGTAAAACTAAAAAATACTACTAATATTATTGAAATTAATTAATAATAATTACCTTTGAATTAAATTGATTTAAAAGAAATTAAGTAAAAAATTATGATACATCACATTTGATTACATTTAAAAAATAAATTCATTCAAATGCGATGCATCATCATTTGCAAAGTGACCATAAAAGTACATGCACTGTCTTATATTAAACATATTTTGAACATGTATTATACGGTTGTCTTTCTTCTCAAAACATTTTTAATGTATATACAATGTACTTTACAAACATATTTGCTCTCTTTTTTTTTCATTAAAATTGCAAACATTTTTTTATAGTGTATCTATATATAACTCCCTCAAATGATTTCTTTCCTCTAGAAGCCAGACTACAAATCTGATCCTGGCTGCAAGGCACATGTCAAGTTGTGTTTGTGTACTTGTGTAATGTACTTCTAAGAGAAGCAGTAGGATTGTTCGATTCACCAAGAGCTCAAAATTGTCATCCATGACAATCCATGTGATGTGTTTTGTCAGAATGTGCCTGAATGCACTTTAACAGAACTCAAAACATCAATTCTCTTATTTTATCTCAGGAGCTTCACTTTACAGATGCATCAGCACTTTGAAATGCAATTTGATATAAGTGCTTCACTGGCATCCTGGTGAAATTCTACCAGTGCCACTGCATTTTTACAGCTACCGTTTATGGGCTATTTTTAACCCGACTGAGACAAGATAATGCTCATTTCATTGTGCGCTGTGATGCCATTGCTCCGCTGAAGGTCTAAAGTAAAGGCTGCTGCACTGCTGCAGGATGTGTGCATGCATTTATGAGAGCACAGCTGATTGATCGTCACCTACGTGTCATCAAAAAGGCCATTTTGCCATGTGAGCACAGAGAAGGATATCGCTGTTTTTATTGGCCACTTAAAAGGATGCACAATTGGATACTACAATTAAATCTTATCATTAATGACCATCTCTGTTCAGTTTAATGTCATCAGCGCAGACGGTAAATGCTTTTACTATGTTCAGAATACAATTTAAATCTCATAAGAGGGGCTGGGTAGGTTTTCCAAACATAATAATCATGGATTTTCTGCAACAAAAGAGCTCTGCCTGAACATGGAAATGTCTGCCTTCATTTACAAATCCTAATGCATGTGTGTATCCCTTGGTGACCAACATAATTAGCACATTACTGTGCAAAAATCCATCTGTGCAGTTCAAAAGATGAACTGTAAATGTGTGATTCACACTGTCTTTAGAGAGTCTCTTTATTCCTCCTGATCCCCAACCATTTACAGTAGAGCCTGTTACCTTGGTGACAGAAGGAAAGGTCAGTCTCAGAGAGATGCACAGAGAGAGAGAGAGATTTGGCTGGACTTACTAGACCTTGCAAAGATTTGTGCATCCTGAAAATGTGCATTAATATGCATGACATGCTGTTTCTGCATAGTTTTTTTTTTTTTCCCTGTAGCGTGATGTAGTGACTTTCACCGTTACTAATGAACATACTTTGGGTTGGGGATCTGAATAAACCATCTAGTCTATTTATTCAATTCTGGCATGTAACGCTGCACAATATGTGCTACTGACACAAACAAGGCCTCAAATAACGCGCTTATGTGCTTACCAGTACATAACCACCCAGAACACCAGAAACCACCTAGAAATGCCATAGAAGGCAGCAATTAGGTCTGCACGATTTGAGGGAATAGTGCAATTTTGAATAATCTTTTTTTGTGTTAATAAATGTTGCAATTGACATTTAAAATGCAAAAAAAAAGTGAAAAAGTGAAAAAGGTGAAATTATTATTTTACAAATAATATAATAATAGTAATAGTAATAGTATAAGTATAAAACTAAATTAATGTAATATTAACATATAATATTAATTTGTATTATTTCACTGTAAAATAAAAAATCGAGTGTTTAAGAAAAATAAAATTATATTTTACAGTGCAATAAAATTATTAATATAAAATAAAACTATTAATCAAATAACATGTAAATTTAATATATATATATAAAACATGTATTATATTAAATGAATATAATATTAATTTGTAATATATACATTTACACGGTAAAATAAAAAATCAAGTATTTGTAAAAGAAAAAAAAAATAATAGTGTATTTTTACAGTGCAGCTGTACAATACCAATATTCTTATTTTCATATGTTTAAAAAAATCAAGCTTTTATTCTGGTGAGAGGGAGCTGTTTTACAGAAGCTTCTCTTCTGTTGACATCAGCTGGTTTATAAGCTCAAATGACTATTATAAGCTAAAATAAAATAACAGCACATGCAGAGATGAGTTTGTGTGGATCAACACACAGTGAACCAAAGCACTTTGAAATACTGAAAACACCAGAAAATGAGCTGCTCATGTGTAAAAGATTACAGTGTTGCACTTCCCTATGAAACATGCAGTGCATATATTTATGTAATTAAATCGCAGCCTTTGTATTTTGATACTCACACTAAGTCATATCGCAGTTTTGGTTTTATTTTGATTAATCGTGCAGCTCACTGACACGTCTGAAACTGCATAAAAAGGCCTTGATCACTACGCTAACATCAACGACTTTTGCATGAACAACCACACTCATATTTACTTCAGAAAATGCAAATGTTATTCCTCTTGTACGCTACATCAAATCAGCGGATTGCTGGAAACCAGTGCAACCAGTCCCAGTCTGAAATCCACAGCCTGACACAGAGAATTACAAAAACAACCTTGGAGTTGCACCATAACTAAAACTGATGGGTGTTTCAAATGTTCAAACACACACATATGCTGCTGTGACCAGTTTCTGACCCCTTCCCAAAAGGAGCTTTTAAAAGATTGTCTATGTAATATACAGTATACACGTATTATTCAAAGACATTCTCAATGGACACGACATAAAAAATGAAAGTATACACACAGCCCAGGATCTGTAATGCACATTTTGTAAATCACATCGTATTACAGTAAGAAGTCAAAAACTGAGACAGTGTTCAGACAGGAGCTTGTTGCTCATGGTGAGCCACTGGAGGTTCTGATGTTTCACCACGGCGCAGTCAAGGGTCTTTAGAGGACGTTTAGTTTCATTTCCTTCCTCCATCCCATTTCCTCATTTCCCCAGCGGGCGTCACTGCTCGGAAACTATCTGGCCAGGGAGTGGGCGTCAGCATTTGTGTTTCCCCCTCCAACCTAATGATGAGACAGTGACTATCTGGCATTACAATGACAGTGTGAAATAACCGCTCGCCGGTGATTTTGCAGCAAACCAGATACAACTGGGTAAAAATAAGAGGGCTCAAGTGCATTATATGCATTTTGTAATATAATAAACTTTTGTAAACTTCACTCTTTGATAATGAAATCTTGCATACGTAATTCTCACTGACATCTGTTGATATCTAAATAAAGTTTTGAGGCCCTGCCAAACACCTGTTGTCATTTCCTACCACTCTTCTCAAAAGCACATGCATTAAACGGAAGAAACCTATAAAGCAACTGTCTGATTGACACAGTGCGTGAGAAAGATACTTGCCTTTGTGGCTTCCTCAAACTTGCACTTCCACGTTTCATGTTTCAAACCTGCCCAGAAGCTTCTGTGTTCTGAACCTGTACTGTATGTAGGCCTAAGAGAACGCACTAACTGCTGTTTGCATTTTCTATGCTGATTTTGAAACAAAAAAAATTCAGAATTTGATATATTTAGATATATAATTTAAAATAAAATTACATAATATAAAATTACATTTTAAAAAACAGTAATTATACATTGAAATATTGCAATAATATTTTACAACATTACTGTCTTTAAAGTATCTTTATTACAAATTCATTACAAAATTACATTATTTAAAATATTTTTTTAAAACAATGTAAATGCCTTTACTGTCTCTTCAATGCATTGTTGATAAATAAGTATTATTTCTTTTTTTAAAAATATATATTTATATAGAAAATATTTCTATTTATATATTAATTAATTAAAAAATAAATTATTTGATGAACAGAAAATTCAGAACATCATTTATTTAAAACAGAATTTTTTAAAACAAACAATGTAATTGCCTTTACTGTCTCTTTTTTTAATCAATGCATTGTTGATAAATAAAAGCGTTTGTGTATACATATATATATATATATATATATATATATAAGTTACAGTTTCATGGTAACTTCCTCAAAACTGCTTGCCTATATGTAACTCTAAAACAGTGTAACCCCCTCCTTCACACAAAGAACACCCCCTTGCCTGTCCCGAATATCAAACCATTACTGACATTAATTCAGAAGTTTCAGGGGCGAATTCAGCATTATATATTAATTACACGGCTATCGTAGGGTGAAGGGAAACCCAAAGGGCCCATTGGGCCCCTGGAGGTGCCCTGATGATGTGGGGACTCCGGCTTTTAGTTTGCTCTCTCCACTGCTTTTGTCTGAGCTGTTCCCCCGGGACGCCCGCGTCTGTGTCCCATGTGCTGTAATGAGTCTTTGATAAAATAGCTGCCAAAAACGTCATGAATAATTCATGCAAGGATTCAGATGTTGCCCTTAGAGATGGAAATTTCACCTCTATGCTCAAAACACTGGTTTACACAGACCATTTGCTCATTTTCTGTTCCCTTTTTTTTTTTTTTGCATATGTTAATTCTCAGTGGATAAAGCCTCTTGGTGAATGGAGACACATCTACGTCAGTGCATATGAAAATCAAATACGCAAAAAGAAACTATGATATAACAAACCAAATGAAAACAAAGAAGCATATCTGATGTAATCAGAAGCAAGGCGATGCCTCAAAGCCGTATGCTGTAATTCTGATCAGATACATCGAACTTCCACAGAATATATTTGTCAGTAAACCAGTGAACCAAACATGGCCTTTATTTTAAAAACTAAAAGCAGACTCTATTGACTTTTTGTAAATGTTTCTTGGAATCAGCTCACTGTGACCGCACCACATTGACAAATGTAATGCAAAGGTCTATTCTCATCACAAGGTGCACGTGTGCCTGTCTAGACACTAGATAGTGTGCATCCGTTTCCTTAAAAATAAAGGTCAATATTGTGAATACTGTATCTATCCTATGAAGCATCATTGTTTTGATGGCAGCTTTCTCCTCATGTGAGAGGGATGTGTAATCAAGTCCAGACTTGGAGCAGATGGTGTTTGACAACACAGAACGAGAGATATATATCAAAGGCCACTGTTTTCAATAAAGCAGCTTCCCACGGACAACTAATCCTGCTCTCACCTGACAGGGTACAGCGAACGAGACCAGACTAAAAAAGCTTTCGTCTGACCCTGATCCTGACCAGAATGCTGTAGATTCATGGTTTTGGCCAAATTATGTATCAGAAAGCACTTTGTCCTCTTGGGTTTAAACAGTTGGACTCATTTCACATACATTTTCTTTCATAGACAGTTATATGCAGGAAGTGAAAAATTCTCCTAAAAGGTACGCTCACTCATTTTTGGGTTGCATTTAGCCAGCTCTTATTTGTCCCATATAGTGGTTTTAGAATTTATACTTTTACTTTTAAGTTTTGAAAAACATCTTGTGCGTAGACTGAAAGGACTACATAAAATAAACATATTATTATTATTGTTATTAGTACTAATAGCAGTAACTCAACTGCATGACCCAGCAGCTAACAGAGAACATTCTCAGAACATTCTGCCAAAGTTATGTCAAACATTCTTCCAGTAATGTTTATAGAACATTCATTCAAAGTTATCTGGTCTTTAATAATGTCCTCAATAGGTACAAGCACAAAAAAAAAACATTTTTATACATTGTTCATGGAATGTTTTTTCACAAATGTTTGGAAGTTGGAAGTTCATCTAACATTTTGTAAATGTTACTAATAGTTTCAGAATGTTCAGAGAACAAAAGCAACATTCCCATAATATTTGCAAATTGATTAAACTGAACGTTGTCTTAATGCCGGCATAACCAAGAGAAGCATTTTAAAAACTGTACATGTTAAACATCTAGAGAACATTCAGAAATAACATTTTCATTACTTAATGGAAACGCAAGCAAAAATGCTGTGATCTCAACACGGTGGCGCCCATGAGAAGCCAGATTTTTCTAGAATTCTTAATCATCTTTTTAAAAGTTCTATTCCGTTTTTATGTATAAAACGTTTAAAATTAAGAAAAATATCTGAGTGCATCTTTAAAGATTAACATCTCTCTTCATATTGTTACTGCATTGCTCGTATTGACCGATAGGGGGCCGTTCAGCACACAAATAACGGTACAGAAAATATCAACTTTCTGTTGCAAAAATGTTGGATGTATAAGTACGTACACAGCAGTAAGTCCATCCTTTTCATATACATAACAACATATGTTTATAAAAATGTTTTTAACCCTCAATTATTGAGTTTAACGTCCATTCTTACTGTAAACACAGAACTTCTTGCCTTCATGTCCTATAGGCTATCTCTTACCTGTGACATCTGAGGTCTCAGGTTGATCTCCCTCAGATTGATGGACTGGGGTCTCAGGTTGTTGAGGAGCTGGCACAGGAGGACCCCATCCCGCAGGGTCTGTGCCAGGTCGAACACTTGAGCGGACTCCCATGTCACCCGATGGTTCGGTGGCAGCACCTTACAATTGATCAGCCATAACGCACATTGTCTCCAATGCTCCATCCTGTCCAGTGATGCACAGTAAAAGATTTAACACCAGTCCAAAACCAAAGCGCAAGTGGCGTCTCCTCGTCCGATGCGCATAGCAGAATCACGGGCGATGTAATGACTGGATGGTGTTTCCAGGACTGGAGCACCAGCGGAGAGTGACTGATCCGTGTGCTGCTGCTCTCCTCACTCGCTCTTTCACCTCTTATTTTCGCTCTGCCCTCCCCTCTCTCTGTCTTCCTGCTTCAGATGTTCCGTATATTGCGCTGTTGAGTCTGACACCCGGAACACCCGGAGGACGTAGCCTAATATATAGTAGCCGCAAAATGTATTTGGACACTTACGTCAGGGCGCGAATTATGAAATAGCCTACGTAAATGTAAGTTTTAAGCGTTTGAAACCATTTCAGTAACCACAGAAATTAGATTTACAAGTTTGCTAACAACGCTAGCGCGCAGAAGTCGCGTTCGCCTGACGAAGTAGCAACACAAGTCCTGTAGTTATTTACCAAATCATTTACATATGTGACCCTGGAACACAAAACCAGTCATAAGGGTCAATTTTTTAAAAATTGAGATGTATACATCATCTGAAAGCTGAATAAATAAGCGTCCCATTGATGTATGGTTTGTTAGGATGGGACAATATTTGGCTGAGATGCATCTATTTCAAAAATCTGGAAACTGAGGGTGCAAAAAAAAATCAAAATATTGAGAAAATTGCTTTTAAAGTTGTCCAAATTAAATTCTTAGCAATGCATATTACTAATCAAAAATTACGTTTTGATATATTTAAGGTTAGGAATTTTACAAAATTTCTTTGGGGAACATTATCTTTCCTTAATATCCTAATGATTTTTGGCATAAAAGAAAAATGGATAATTTTGACCCATACAATGTATTGTTGGCTATTGCTACAAATATAGGCTACCCGTGCTACTTATGACTGGTTTTGTGGTCCAGGGTCACATATCACAAGCATATTGTGTTCTAAACATTTGTCAGTGATTAAACGATAAACTCTTTGTCCATTTGTTAGCCTATAGTGAAGGTGAACTAACAATAAAAATACTAAAGCATTTATTAATCTTATAATTAATTTATAATCTTATAATTAAATTAAGTTAATTTCAACATTTACTAATATATTATTAAAATTAAAAGCTTAATCTGTTAAAATTATTTAACTGACCTCAGCTAACATACACAACTCACAATGGACAGTTTTATTAGTAGTAGTAAAATGGTATTTTTATTAACTAATGTTAACATATTGCTCATTGTTCACTAATGCAATACTTCATTTTTTATTGTAAAGTGTTAGTTCTATAAAAAGGTTTAGGAAGAAATGACTAAAAAGATTGCATATGTCACTTGGCTTTATAATTTATCCAATTAAGGACATTCAAACACAGTGTTTAGTGTTTGAATACATTCTGTATGATGATTAAATCATTCCATAACCACAGTCTAATATCTTTTCAAGCTTTGACAATGGTAGGATTATATGGATTATATTTGTTTCATATTCCAAAATACAGAGCAGATGACTCAGTTTAACCTAAAACTAGGCCTGTCTGTTCACCTCATCCGCAGTTTGTTATTGGCTGAGTTTTTTACATACAACCGTAGAGCGAGAGAATGAGTGTTGGCTGAAGACAGACAGAATTCTCCAGATAAGCAGCAGTGAAATAGGATGCATTGTCATGGATATCCTGTCTCTCTGCCCCTGTCATGATGAACTCGGGGAGGTCTGTATCAACACTGCAAGCTAAGTCTGTCTGCATTTTCACTTCAGCACCAGAAAATGCTTCTGAAATGAAAATGCATTGTCACGCTTTGGCACTGTAGTAGACCCTACAGTCAGATATACAGATCTTAAACTAGTAAATTTGTCATTTTGGGTTTTGAGCTTGCAGAAATAACACTCCGCTTGTGTTTAAAAAAATACATTTTGGTTTGAACTAGTATATTTTGTTCGTCAGACTTTGTAGAGACACTCCTTCCACATCCAGCAGGCACCAGCTAAGATGTTTACATGCTTTAGAAGTCCGCAGTGAGCGAGACGGTGGACCAGGGGGTCTTGAGCGTGCCGTGACAGTAAATTAAACCATCTGTCTGTCATAACCAAGGTGTGTTAGGAGCCTAATAAGCTCTGTAAGGAATTCTTTATTTATTTTCCTCATGTTAACTGAGGTTAGCTCGGCTGGGGTGATGCAGGATGCTACAGCAGACCAGATTTCCTCAACCCACACTGCTTCACTCATTACCCAGGTTGTATTTCTATCCCATTTAACACCGGTATGGAAGGTCTGGACGTTGTCATCAATCACATATCAATCCCCAGAGAGACTATGAGACAATAATAACACGAATCAGCTTTACTGAAACCGTTCCTCCATGGTGGGAGGGGCTTATCTGTAAAGCAGTGCTTTGTGATTGGCTGCAGAAGAGAAAGAGGAAGCCTGACAATGTGGGCCAGCGCAGGAAGGAAGTGGAGAATGCAGGATGTTTGGAGCCAATGTCTATCTCTGTTTCCCTTCACAATTTTAGAGACTTGGCACAAGGCAGATAGCCCCCTCTGAGCTGACAGATGATCAAAGCGTTACACACTTGCCAAATGCTCAGAGAGACTTGGGCCCTGCTACATTGCTGCCATTCCAACAACTGCCATCCTTGTCATGACCCGCATTGTGTTGGTAATTTATAGCCTGACGCGGCGTGCTAATGACAATGCTTCTGGTGACAATACCTGATGACTTTGCTGGGCTCTCTGCACAAGCGTCATGATTAAATTTCACAAGCAAAGATCAAGGTTGTGTCTGAAATGTAATACAAAGATTACACAGTCATGTTTTTTTTACAAAACATCTATTGTTAAAAGAATATTTTTGGTTCAGTAGAAGTTAAAGGAATTGTTCAAGCTAAAAAAATATTACTCACCCTCAGGGCGTAGATGAATTTGTTTCTTAATCGGAACAGATTTGGAGAAATTTAGCATTACATCACTTGCTCACCAACGGATCCGCTGCAGTGAATGGGTGCCGTCAGAATGAGAGTCTAAACAGCTGATAAAAACATCACAATAATCCATCAAATGTCTTGAAAAGAGAAGCCTAACAATGAAAGAGTTTTTTGGTAGTCAGATAATGCCAGTACAGTTAATATTTTTATTATATACACATTTAACAGCAAATTGTTGTCTGAGAGGAAAAAGTAATAGCCCTTTACTAATATCTGGACAAAATAATTTCAGTTATAACCCTTTGTACAAGTATTGATCCCCATGCACCAAGTCCACTGCAGAAATCAATAACCTGGAGACCCCAGGAGGAACAGAGCCAGACATCTGATAGGGTTTCATGGCGTAGAGCTGTCAGCTGTGCAAGGACGGGGCAAAGCACCGGATGATCAACAAAGAGGAACATAAGATAGAGACAGCTAAAGTCACTAGGGTCACCGGTCTGTAATCGTGAGCCACAAGACAAATAACTAAATAACAGAGCTGCACGGAACACACATTCATTACTATTCAAAAGTTTGAGGTCGGAAAGAATTTTTTTATGGATTTAAAAGAAGTTTCTCATGCTCACTATGGCTGCATTTATTTAATCTAAAATACAGCAAAACAGTAAAGTTGTGAAATATTCTTTGAATATGTTTAAAAATGTAATTTATACCTGTGATGCAAAGCTGAATCAAAGCTGATCATTGATTGAAATGTAGCTGCATAATATTTTTGTGGAAACATTTTTTTTTTTGTGATTCTTTGATGAATAATAAGTTCAAATGAACAACATTTATTTGAACAATAAATCTTTTTTAACATTATAAATGTCTTTACTGTCACCTTTGATCAATTTGGTGCATCCTTTCTGAATAAAACCATTATTATTATTATTTAAGTCCCCAAACCAATGGAGTACTAATGAATATTGTAGTATTTTTTTTTACTATGTAATTATTACTATATTATGACTTACTAAGAAGTGCTCCCTCTATTGGCTGATTAATATAACTTCACATGAGCTGAATGCTTGGCTTAATCTTGTTTAAACATAAATATGTAAGAAAAAGGTATTGGAGGTTGTGATATATTATGAACATAGTCATGATTAAAGGTTGTTACGTACCACATGCACCAGAGTGACCAGATATCACAATCATGGCTTTGAGTACTATATAACGCTCTATTAATAAAAATGTTGAAGACATAAACATTCATTATAATGTTTGTGCCATATTTCAAATAATCATTCATACATGACAATAAATACAAGTCATGCTATATACAGTAAGATCACTGGGTGTAAACTTGCAGATGAGGGTGTGGTTAATGTGACTTGATATCATATTTACCAACAATATCCCAGGACAGCATGTGAAACAGTCGAAAATATAGAGAGTGAAACGGGGTGTGACGGTGTGAGAGCCCACAGCGAGGAACAATTTTAATATGCATCGAAACACTTTTTTTTTTATTATTATTTGTGCTCATGAATCATATGTGTGTTCTGAAAGATGATGCATCTTATGAATCAGGTTATGAGAGTCTGTTTTTGGTCTTGGTGTCACAGATGGCCTGCACCCTGGAAGACAGGGCGACTGGTGCCATCAGTGGCGTGACTTGGACAAAGTCAGTATTTAAAATTATTCAAAAAGAATGGCTGTATTAAAGACCGTTTGCATGTGTATTTGTTGCAAATAACTCCTCTTTTGGGTTGTTGTTGTTGTTGTTGTTGTTGTTGTGTGTGTGTGTGTGTGTGTGTGTGTGTGTGTATACACACACACACATATATATATATATACATATATATATACATACACATACACATACATACATACACATACACATACACATACACATACACATACACATACACACACACACACACACACACACACACACCCACCCAGCCACCCACCCACCGGGCAGTCGTGGCCTAATGGATAGAGAGTTGGACTTGTAACCTGAAGGTTGTGGGTTTGAGTCTCAGGTCCGGCAGGGATTGTAGGTGGGGGGAGTAAATAACCAGCGCTCTCTCCACCCTCAATACCACGACTGAGGTGAGACCCTTGAGCAAGGCACCGAACCCCCAACTGCTCCCCGGGCGGTGTATGTTCACTACTGTGTGCATGCACTTGGATGGGTTAAATGTAGAGGACAAATTCCAAGTATGGGTCGCCACACACCACTTCCCCTTTTATATACATACACACACATACACACACACTACCCAAAAGAGGAGTTATTTGTAGCAAATACAAATGCAAACGGATAATTACTTATTTGTCCTTTCTTTTTATCTTTTTATATTTCTCCATTTCTTACTATATTAATGCCTTTCCCTCTTTCAGTTTCATAATTAATAAAATAAAAACTACACATTTGCATTGTTAAAGCAGAGCAAAATGGAAAAAGGTAAAATAACAAAAATCGTACAAATGGAGTAAAAATGAAATAGTAACAAATAAAACAAAAGCAATAGTGTATGAAACTAAACTAAAATAAATATAAAAACATAATTACCAGTAATAGTAAAATAATCATTAAATATGTAGTATGTAATTTTATGTAATTTTTCAAGAACGTTTTAGAAAACTGAGTCGGGGCCGAGTACCAAAACAAACCTGTAGCCAATCAGCAGTAAGGGGCGTGTCTACTCATGATATGGAGGAGAGAGCGTTCAGTGCACAGTCGAGCCGAGCGACAGAAAGATAGAGATGGCTGATAAAAAACAAAAGAGGAAAATGTCTGCGGAACGATAAGGCAAGAAGTAGGACCCGTGTGAATATCGGATCAGCTTTCCAGCGCTGGAGAGAACTCAAGGTGCGGAAGGCCTGCAATCGGACGCCGAGGTTGCTTTGTTTCTTCCCAATAGGTGAGTAACACCGTGTCTACACCGGACGCGGCGCGCCGCAACAGCTAAAGTCTGCCTACACTGGACGCGTGTATTTCAGGCGAGAATGTAGTTGTTTAAAACTCAAATCTGCGGTTTATTTATAAAAACAGCACCTATTTGAAATGTGCTTCATCGATTTCAGAGACGTGAGCTCCACGTCTCGCTGCAGCCCACAAGATCCAGGGGGCATGGTTGGATCCAGATCCAACGCCTCCCACCTTACATATACCTAAACCTACCCATCTCCACCCCCTGATCCCTAAACCCACCCATCTCCACCCCTAAACCTACCAATCTCCACCCCCTAGATGTGGATCCAACCACGCTGCCTGGATCTTGTGGGCTGCAGCGAGCCCTACTTGGCTCCACGCGATCACCGGGCGCTCAGTCTTCATGTATCCCGAAGAGAGGAGCATAACCTCGGCTAGTCCTTCTGACATTTGCCGCTGGCTCTGATGTCTCTGTAGTGGTTAAACATAAGATATAATTCGTTTTGTGTAAATCTAACAGGTAATCTTTGGTCTTCATTCTATTGTTCTATTAATATGTTAAAATGAAAATGAAAACAGGCAATGTTTGATATAATATTTCGTTTCATTGTAATATATGTATGTTCCCTGAACTACATTTCTGCGGCTATTATTGTGTTTAAATGAAAACGAAAAGAGGCAGAGGTGTTTGATATATTTCGTCTGTAAATACAGTGAGGAAGATTGCAGCAGCCAAGGCTAGCTGACTGACGTTATTAAGTACAGCTCTTTGCAGAATTACCGGACTTGCGTCTTTCAGTCTGCGGGAGTTCACACTCCCGAGTCTAACTCGTGAAGTTCGAACTACCGAGAATGCAAGTCCGAAATTTGCATACTCAGTATTGAGAAACGCGCGCAGACCTAACGTTACGACTATTTGCCTAATCTTCTCGATAGTTTAGACCGCGATGGAAACGCAGACAGCAACAGGTCTGGGGGGAAACAAGTTCCTGGGACATATTGTTCCAGGTAATTTCGGTGGAAAAGAGGTTTATGTTTCACAGAACTAATCGTTGCCTGAGTTGCGTAAGCTACGTATATGTAGGGCGGATCTATCAAAATAGGGGCGAGACCCTTTTGGGGTATAGGGGCGTGTTTGTTTTGGTGATTTCCAATATCAACATTGGCTTCCAGAAATCGCTTACCCTGCCTTTAAAAACATAAAAATGAATAAATTATGAAGAAAACATTAAACAAGCAGAATAAAAGTAGTAAAGAAAAAAAACAGGCATATAAACCATTACCTTCATTCTGTGCCATATTGCTCTCTATTTATCACAATATTAAAATGTTGTCTCCCTTGATCAATTTACTTCATTAAAAAACACTTACAGTCATGCTATTTTTGAGTTTCTGTTTACCGAAATGTCACATCAGAGGGCCTGAAGATCACTCTTGAATGTCTATGGAGAAAAGGAAGGAACATGGGATCTAGGAGAGAAGGAAGCAGTATAAAAAATAACTTTTTTGTGTACTACAGTATAAAACATTTTAATCCCATTTTGTCTTCGTATGTAAAGATCTAAAGACCCTCTGCTTCCACAGGATATGATGTAGATTCTCTAAACTGGCTACAGTGGTAGCACTGTACACAGGAAGGCCAGAGATGTTGGACAACGGAGGCAACAGTGTGTGTGGCCGTGACTCTCGCTGAAGCCATGTACCCTCAGAAACATTCAGGTATCATTAACTGACAGGAAATTATTAACTAAAATGCAAAGTACAAACAGTGAAACTCTGCTTTTTTGGTATCAGATGCAAACTGCATTGTATCTGGTTTTGAATAGTTCACCCAAAAATGAAGATTTGTTGAAAATTTATTCACGCTCAGGTCATCCAAGATATAGATAAGTTTGTTTCTTCATCAGAACAGATTTGGAGAAATTTAGATCCAATGGATCCTCTGCAGTGAATGGGTGCCGTCAGAATGTGAATGTCCAGTGTTCTGGACTGTGTGTTGGAACAGCTTAATAACCCCTACATGAAGAACCCACAGGATTTGGACAGAACATGGTAAATGTCCTTACTTGTCCTCTCCGTGCACATACACTGGAAATATATCACTAATGTGCTAAATTATGTGTAAAATATGAAATCAAACAGACGGATGTGCTGAAATGTGTAACAGCTTGTGTGGCATATGCTACCACAGTTTGTTTAAGAGGAAAATACCTCAGAGACGTAAAACCAGAGTCCAATCAAACCATTGTTCCTTCATACTCATTTTCTAGGGCATCCGAACCAGATGAAGCAGAACTTAGCCAAGACTCTACAGGAGCTGATACCTGCTGTGTCCTCAAACACATGAGGTGGGCCGCAGTGCCAACCCCCCACCACCAGAAGAGCTCCACGCTCTGCCCTGGTCCACCTGCCTCTCTCTGAGTGCAGCCAGATCGGCTCTAGGGAGGATCCCTCACCTGTAATCCTCTGTTAGCTGCTCTGAAGAAGATAGAAACACAATCATGTGCAAAACATGTGGCGAAATGAAAGGTTTGGGGCACTGGGGCCTACATAACAGAGGGTTCTACATGTAAATGAGGGGAACCAGTTCACACAATTTTGAAAGACTTTCACAGTCTAGACGTGACTAGACATACAGTATAAAAAATTAATCATAATTTAAATGGTAAAAGACTATAAAAATGCTACAGTAAAATATGTTAATTGGTTAATGGTAAGTTCTCTTAATATACACGGTAAAAAATAAAATGTAATGGAGCATTTCATGTAATATTACAGTAAAAACATTTTTAAAATGTACAGTTTTGGGAAAAAATAAGAAATCATCTTATTACTTACAGTAAAAAAAACAAAAAACAAATTCACTGTTTGACACCTCACATTTTATGGATTTTCATTCATATAACTTTTTCTTAGTTCTTAGTTTTTCAGTTATGTACATTAATGTTACATCTTATGTGTTAAACTAATGTTTATTGCATTATTTTAGTGTCATGTATTTTTGAGGAAAATCTGCTGAGCTTAGATTCTACATGTGGCTTTCTAATTACACCCCACCTTGTGTGTGTGTGTGCGTGCGTGTGTGTGTGTGTGTGTGTGTGGTTGTCAGTGTATAATAGAGGTTCAAAACAGATTTTAATACTTCAGTACTGTGACTTCATCACATCAGTTAATAAAATATATTTTTTTCATGGTAAATTTTAAGTTCAATCCGTAAAACCTAAATGTTGCTACCATACTTTCTATGGTAAATTTCTGGCAAACACAGCTGCTGTAGTTTTACTGTAAATTTCCAAACTGTTAAAGCCTTTCAAAATTGTATATGAAATACTATGTCAGTCGAAATATTGATATGGATTGAGATCATTAGTGATATAGGGTTTGTTTGTTTTTTGTATGTGTCTGCTTTATTTCAAAGTCAAATATACAATTCAGCATGCTACATGAATATCAAATGACTTTTTTGACCTTTAAGTGTTGCTGTCGAACTTCAGTGAACCTCACTGGCGTCTCCTTTATCTTCTCTCTCTTTTCCAGATGAGAGTCTTGGAGGAGCAGAACCTTTGGCTATGCCTTATCGCTCAAGTTGGCAAAAAGACTGTGAATCAGCATATGGCCTAATTGTACCCGTAAAACCTCAGCAAATGCAGATCTGGCCAAATTCACTTTCCATCTACAGTAATGGCTTGAGTGCTGAATACTGTTTTTTTTTTTAATGTAAATGTACTGTATTTAAAACGGCAACTATCAGGGAACAGTTGACAAGAGATTGATTTGTCTCATCAACAGATACTTGTGGCATATATGCATTTATTAGATTTAAAAGATGAAACTATTTTACCACTGTAAACCACACATTTTAGCTTCTATTTTAAAGTAGTCACACTGAAGTCAGTGCCAGCTCTAGTTTCGACTGAGCTGTGAGGTGTACTGTTTAGTAATGTGAATTTAAATAACTTCATCTCAGTGAGAGGATATGGAGAGATAGCATCAAGTTAAAGGAACAGAAACTTATTTTGTGCAAGAGGAAGTTTCAACATTCATCTCACTTGGCACATAGTTGCTATGGGGAAAATCAGCAGTGTAATAATTTACAGTTTGGTGTAAAACAAAAGAAACACATCCTAGCTGACCCTCAAAACAGAATTCGCTAGGACTATTGGGCTTGTTTTATAGTCTAAATTGATTAGCAAATGTATATAGATACTTCATAAAAGGTACTTTCTTTGGGAAAACATAGATTAAATATACAATAAATCTAATATGGTTTTCAGCAAGCAGCATTTGTAATGAATGCAAACCACCAAGTAATTTTCCAAAACTAATTAAAACATCTCCTGCTTTGATAAATAAATCCAGAAAGCCATTCTGTGCAGTGAGCATTTCAGAAATGCTGCAGGCATAGCCAGCAATGCTTCTATTCAAGTCCAGGGGCCCGGGGCAGTTCTGCTGTGGGCATCTCCGGATCACTGGCCCGTTATGCTAATAAACATCAGTTAGACAGTCTCCCATGATTCACGCTGCAGTTCACTGCACCAAGTCAAGTTCAAAGCAGCAAAGGGTTCAAATGAGGAACCTCTCATAAACCTCTGCGTAAAGAAAAACAAATCACCTGTAGATTAGAATATGTGATATTTTGACGTCCTGTTCCATGCATGTGCCAAAGTTTCACTCTGGTTTTTCTATCAATGTCAGGGTTGTTAATTTTACCTCAGGCTGGGGTGTTATGTCCCAAATATTCCAAATGCCCACTTTGTCTGACTCCTGCCCAGTCTGCTCTTTGAAATCCATCGTGGTTCCAG
This sequence comes from Tor tambroides, assembly GCA_021397915.2. Taxonomy (NCBI): domain Eukaryota; kingdom Metazoa; phylum Chordata; class Actinopteri; order Cypriniformes; family Cyprinidae; genus Tor; species Tor tambroides. Next base: position 105,381 of record JAFVLL020019911.1, read on the forward strand.
CGCGCATGGCCGTCTGCTACCGTTTACTGAATATGAACAGTATTCTTCGACCTCTACTTAGCGGTATTTTTAATTTCAATAAAATTACTGACAAAAGAAATGTTCATTAACAAAGCGATAATGAAGAGTTCATTAATGAACTGCTTTTAAATAAAATCTACCGTCGATTTTTTCAGAAAGAACAATCGTAACTATATAATTGTTTCAATCAATCAAATTAGTTCAAAAATCATCTGTGCATTAATGTAATTTTAACTAAGTTAGCGTACGCTAGTCAGAATGTGTTGGCCTATGTTACATTGTGAATACCTTATGTTCTTTCTATACCAATGCAAAAAAAATCACAGCCATTAAACAAATAAACTGGAATTCACAACTTTTTATTACAGTAGTGTAGGCCTAGAATTAGTAGCCTAAATTGTGCGCATGATTTACTTTTTTCCCTGCATGTCATGTGTGGGGCAACGTAGATTTGATGTTTTGTACTGTTTGATAAAAAATATGAAATCAGAAAAAAAAATTGCGCAACATTCTACAAAGTCCCGATTTGAACTCAAAGATTCACAAACATGCTCTGCAGTTCCGATCTAAATCAAACGATTCACAAACCCATTACCAAGTCCTAAATCAAATGATTTGCGATACGTGCTCTGAAGTCCCGATCTGAATCAAATGATTCACAAACCCGCTCCGAAGTTCTGATCTGAATCAAATTATTTGTGAACACACTCCGAAGTTCCGATCTAAATCAAAAGATTCACGAACCCACTCCAAAAGTTCTGATCTAAATCAAAAAATTTGTGAACCCACTCCAAAGTTCCGATCTGAATCAAATGATTTGCAAACCCACTCCGAAGTCCCGATCTGAATCAAAAGATTCACGAACCCACACCCCGAAGTTCTGATCTAAATCAAATTGATTAGCGATCTGCGCTCCAAAGTTCCGATCTGAATCAAATGATTCACACACCCGTTCCAAACTCCTGATCTAAATCAAAAGATTCACAAACCTGCTCCGAAGTTCCAATCTGAATCAAATGACTTGCAAACCTGCTCCGAAATTCCAATCTGAATCAAATGATTTGCAAACCCATTCTGAGAATCAAATTATTTGCGATCCGTGCTCCGAAGTTCCGATCTGAATCAAATGATATACGTTCTGAGCTACGTAGTCCCGATCTGAACAATGATTCATGAACCCGCACCGAAGTCCCGATCTGAATCAAATGATTCACGATCTGCGCTCCAAAGTTCCGATCTGAATCAAAAGATTTGTGAACCCGCTCCGAAGTTCTGATCTAAATCAAATGTTTCACGATCTGCGCTCTGTAGTCCCGATCTGAAAAATGATTCACGAACCATTAGTTTAGACCTCAGAGCGTCAATCACTATCGCTAGTTTTATAACATTAACTGAAATAAGTGAAGAAAGTATGATGTTTACAAATAAACATAACATACAAGACAAATCTACAAACATATTCAGGTGAGGTAACCGGTTACTGGTAGCTAACTAGTGAAAACACTCCATTGATGACGAGCTGCACCTCAAAATGAATGATAGATGGAAACATTGTGCATTATGATCGAGATTGTAGCTTAATTTACTACATTTTACATTTAAAAGAGCAAATGGGAGATGAACACAAAACAGCACAACAACAAAGTTAATGAGGGTAAATTTTATCATTCAACTGAGCTGTGCATGTATGTTTTAAACACCTCGGCTACCTTGTATTAAATGTGCGTCCTTGAAGGCGTGCGTTTTCTAGCATATTTACTTGAACTTCTCAGGTAATATCAGTGGTATATGACCTATTTCAGATGGGCTGAAATTAAAACAACAATGGTTACATACACGTATATTTAATTGTTTGATCAAAATTATTGCTAGGGACAATTTAGTGGTTGCTGGATATTGATAGGGACATGTCCCTATAGCATCCCTACACCACTTCTTACATTAGTTCTCAGGTTTTGGCAAAGTAGCCTATTTTAAATTTATATTTTAAATTGTGAATCAGAGTTATTATCGTAAAGAGTTAAAAATAAAAGCTGAAATTAAATAAAGTTTAAGCAAGACTGGAAACTGGAAATAAATAAACTAGAACTGAACTAAAACCGAATAAAAACAAATTAAACCTAAATAGTAATATATAAAAAAAAACCTAATAAAAAATTTGAAATTAAAATGAAAACTGAAAATGCAAAAGCTAAAATAAAAAAATTAAAAAAAATTAAAAATAAAAAAATTATAAAAGTATATTAACATTACTAAAATAACACTGGAGTGAATGACTGTATCAAACCTTAAACTAACACAATAATTCAGGAGTCAAAAATATAACTTCTTGATTTGGACGAAATTAACATAAAATGGCCATTTTGACACAGAGAAGGTGAACAGTCCGATATATTATAGTTGTGACTCCTCTGATTCAAAGCAAGTTGAAAGGACGGCCCCTGACCCCGACACAGTTGGCCTGTGAATCGGGGCACACAGCAGAGTCTTGGTATTGTGCTTTTTTTCCTGTCTGTTTCCTCTGCTCTGCCACGACTGCCCTCCACTTTTACCAGCCGAACACCAGGAGGCATTTGCTGAAACAGCAAGAACCATGAGGCACAACACTGTAAAAGATGAAAGCCAACCAACTGACTTCACACAAGCTGCTAAATCAACACCAGAGTGTTTCAGTGAGGTCCTGAATGAGGAGTGTTCAAGGCTGCATTGTGGACATTAACCCATATCCTGTAGCTAGGAGTTTGCTTTCCCTTCTTTGTCTAATGTGAAGGCATAAATTGGAAATACTGTTGAAAATTGAATGGGTTTACTGGTTACAACACATTCCTGGTCTTAATGTAAACAATTCATCTGTGCATGTTTTAGTAAAAGAAATTCATGTTTTTGTAATCTTTCATCAAAGCTTATAAAACTTTTTTTTTCTGTATTCCATCATGCTTAATACCAATGTATTAGTCCAGTTTAACTTGTTTAGCCATTCAGTTTAACTACCATTCATTTGTAGGCTACATCTTAGGGCATCCAATTCAGCAATTAATAATCCAAAAAGGTAAACAAAATGGTCTATTTATTCATCTATAAAATGTATGAATAAATTTCAGTTGAAGAATTGATCTCATCCCTTGAATAGTCTGAAAATGTACAGTAAAAATATATATACCTTTTATGACACTGCCATCTAGTGGTTGAGTGCTGTTAACTTGTACACTTAAGTTACAATGACAATATAATGTCTATATACACATAAAAATTATATAAAAATATTTATAAACTGTAAAATATGTTCCATAAATGTTTTAATTAACATTTGTTATGTTTTAAAATAAAATAAAATAAAATATGAATAACTTATTTCCTGGCTTCTTTGATTAAATCCTGAGATAATTTCACTATTGTTTTTCCATCATAATGAGTAACGTACAGTACAGTAATTGTAAGAACAGTCTCCTAATAGTATACTGTAGTTATGTTCCTTACTCAAAGGCACAGTGGTGAATCTCTAATTGGAGAGAATGCCATGTTAACTAAAAAATAACAAAAATCATGTAGAGATTCTACTGGGCTGAACACTGAGGTAATTAGAAAAATATAACAAATACCTATATACATATACAACAAAACCAGTGAGGAAGGCTGTAGAATGCTGGGGTTATTTAAGACCTGGCTATTCCAACAAGAAGTGCTATTAAGAAGGCCAGGTTTCCCAATAAAAACAGGACAAGCAGGATTGTTTCGGGTCTCATCTAACAAAAACAAACAAACAAAATATCATTTTAAAACATGAAAATTACATGATCCCGTTGCATATATGTAGTTTGCTAAATTATCTATATAATGAAATGTAAACTCATATGTCTTCATGTTACACTTACCGATCCAAAACTGCAAATCTCAGAATCTAAAATAAAATGACAGAAGTAAAATACAACGTTTATGCATTCTATTATTTAAATAATATATTTCCAAAATTTTACTTCCTAGAAAAACAAATATACACTACTGTTCAAGTTTCGGGTGAGTTGTTATACTTTTATTTAGCAAGTGTGCATTAAATTGATTAAGAATCCAAAAAAATTACACAAAAATATTGACACAAGTTTCAACACTGATGATGAGAAATGTTTCTTGAGCAGTAAATCAGCATATTTAAATGCTGAAAACTAAAGTAATTGCTGTTTACCAAAAAATAGCAATCAATTACATTTTGAAATATATAAAAAATAGTAAGCAATTTATTTTAAATTGTAATAATATTTCACAATTTTACTGGGTTTTTTTCTGTATTTTTATCAACTAAATGAAGCTTTTGTGAGAACTAGACACTTTCAAAAAAAAAAAATATATATATATATCATCTTTCCAACTCCTTTTGAACAGTAGTGTAAATAAATAAATATATTTTTCAAAATAACTTTATACCCTTTTTCTTGGTGCGCAGGTTAAGATCTTGAAGAATGTATATCAGGGCCTGCCAGGTAACAAAACCTCCCATAACTTTTAACATCCATCCATCCTCCTTATATTTTTCAAACAGTGCCAGACCAGTGAAAATTGCAGCAACTGTGTCACAGAATAAAAAGCGATATTGTTTTCTTCCGAGGAAATAGAAGATGCTGATAAAGATAATAAAGTTGTTGTCATACCTGCGAGGCCTTTGATAGCTAAAGCAATGAAGGAATGGGCCCAATTAAAAATAAACCTCCTGCAAAGAAAACCATCACATTAACACTAATGCTTCCCCCTCATTTTTCCATTTCTTAAGAGAAGTTTCTCTCACCGTTCATGATTGGGCTCACAGCGGAAAGCAGCAACTATGGGCTGAATAAGACTGAGGATCATCACCAAACAGCCCAGGACCGGATGAGCTCCCTACACACACAGATACACACAGAGACACTCCACTTTAAACATCTGAAATAAACAGTATTTCAATTTAAAACAATTTTATATATTTTATATATTCAATTTATATATCTGTGCGGATCTGCATTTTTACTGCCAAATTATTATTCTTTTTTTTAAGTATGTTCTGACATTCAATTTTAATATTCTGTTTATTGTCATCATATTGCTGTTGTTGCTGTTTTTAGGTGACTAGACACCAAAGTCTACACTTTACTGTTATTTTACCAGATCTAGATTCTATATGTAAAAAATTCTGCTTAAACTACTTACCCATAAACATCATTATTTCATCATATATATAATAAATATATAATCAGTGTTGAGGAAAGTTACTTTTAACCCTTTAACTGTCACCCCCATTTTTTAACATAAACGTGAAAGTGCACTATCAAAACTTAAATTGTTATAATTCATGAATGAATACATTTTGTAATATGTTTTTGAAGTACCATTTCCATGGTAATACAACGTCCAATGTCCATCACAGGATGAATTTTGAGGTTTTAAGCTTTCTACTGATACATAATTAATGATGATTACTAAAACGTGATAGGGAAAAAGGCAACGAAAAAAGACGTTTTGTGACAAAGGTCAGAACTCAGAATTATGAGTTCTCAGAACTATGATGTAGATTTTTGAGGTGCACTCTTGTCATAAATTAATCTATTACTGTTCCTACATAATTTGTAACAAAAACAGTGGTAAAATATCTATTTAGGAGTCTTAGACCTTTCCAACGATATATAGTTTGTCATGATTAGGAATTATTTGTAATACAGTGTGTGCATAATTATTAGGCACATTGATATTCTGATCATATTTTTTCCCAAGTACATTTTACCAATTTCAAACCACATCAATCTTAATAACTATTATTAATTTTGTATTTAATCATTTATAAGTGATATATAATTATCCATGAAGGCAATTAATTAATGTATGTATTTATTTACTTATTTTCTTTCTTTATTTTATTTTAGCTTACCCCACTCCAATCCCGGGCATAAGAAAACACCAGTATGAATGCGATGGCTGTGGCAGTGACTGACAGGGACATCAGAGACACGTGGGCCTTTAGAACAAGAAATAAACTATATTTAGTTATTACAAACATTTAGGCTACACTTACTGTAGGTCTTAAACAACATTACATTATGCTTAAAAATCAGTCCATGTACATTCAAATAAAAACATTAAAACAGATGAAACACACAATTTGAATGTACACAATAGCTACATCCAGTCCAATCATTTTTAGAAGTGCTGATATTGTGCTGAAATGTAAATTACTCTATATTATCTTAGTATTTATAGAACGGTTATGTATAATGCAATAAAGGTAGTTAATGACAAGTGATGTTCATACACCATACCTACTGCTCACATTAACTGCACATACACTTTTCTCTGCAACATATTACTGCAAATCATTTATCAAAGAAATTCTCCCACTGTCATGCTGATGAAACAGATATGTCAACATGACACGTTATTCACTTACAAAACGAGCTGATGAGCTTGATAAAGCGGCCCACATGGGCAGGACTCTGGCTTTGTTTAGACAGCATGCTAGCCAACTAATCTGAATCTGATCTCTTTTTTTCCGGCATATACAGCTCAAATCTGTTATGTTGTGTATAGTCTAAACAGCAAAAAAATTTAAATCCAGAATCTGCATTTTTACAATCCTGATCCAGAAAAATTCATGTCTGATTTTTAAGAATAATAGTTGCACATGGCGCTAATAAGACCTTGGTCATGGGTTTGATTGCATGGATTAAAAGTATGTATATTTTGCATGCAACAAAACATTTTCCGGTAACACTTTACAATACGGGTGCACAAATATGCATTAAATAATGCTTAAGTAATGCACAGGTAATCATGAGTTAATGTATAACTCATGAAGAACTAAACAATTTATTAATGATTACTTCATCAGCAACTAATGAACGTTCGATATGATTCAAAGATTAAGTAATCAATAAATTGTTATCAGTTAAATGTGTCATAATGTATTAATTACCTAATAACTTATTTTATTAGCTAATGAAGTAAATTAATATGTTAATTACCACACTGAGTCGAAGCCATGCCTTTAAACTTCCAGTTGTCTGCTTTAATTAAGTAATTAAGTAATTGTTAATGAATGGTTTAGTTCTTCATGAGTTATACATTAACTCATGATTATCTGTGCATTTATTAAGCATGAATTAATGCATATTAGTGTCACCGTATTGTATAGTGTTACCCATTTTCCAAATGCATATGCGTAAATCTGCATGCAATCTGAACTATGGTTACTAAGCCTGACTACAGTATGTAAATGAATGGATCAGATGTTATCATTTGTGCAGTGCGCACAATCAGTTAGCATTACTTACCATAAACCAGAAATCTTAATCACAGCAACCGTGGTCCTTGGCAACTCCCTTTAAATAGCGTGCTATGAGCATCCCTATACTGCCCGTGGTCGTCCAGGAGATTAACATCAGGCAACCTGAAGCAGATCAGTATCATCAGGACCACAATAACGCTGATGTGGATCTAATGTGGATCCAGAGGCAGTCTGTCATGTGATGTACTCACCGTGTGCTTTAACAATCGCTGGGAATTCTTCAGCACTTGTAACGACCTGGCTTGGATCCTGTAAATTAGCCTTGGTACTACTGACATATTTATTTGTGTGGAACTGGATGTTACCTACAAATGAAGATAATCATTCCGTTAGATGAGCCAAATAAAGATTCTGTCATCATTTACTCATGCTATTCCACTTTTTCTTCTAGAAATCACAAAGGGAGATGTTTTGAAGAAAGTTCATGCTGCTCTTTTGCATACAATGAAAGGATGCAGTGACTAGGGACAGTCAAGCTTAGAAAAGCACCATAAATTTAGCATAAAAGAGTCAATACTTTCTGTGTACCATATTACAAGACTTCTGAAGCCAACTGATAGATTTCTTTGAGGAATTTTCATTTTTCACTGAAAATCTTATCTTCTGTATATTCAAACTTTTTGAGCATTCTGCTAAACACCTTTACATGCGTTTAACAGAAGAATGAAAATCATCAGAGTTTGCAACAACATGAGGGTGAGTAAAGGATGAGAGATTTTTCATCCTCATACAAGAAAATTTTCATACATTTAAACAAAAGCATTATATCAGAGTTGTCATTGTTAACGAAATCTAAAACTAAAACTATTCAAAATTAAAAACTAAAAAACTAATTACTCAAATTAAGAGTGAAACAAAAATAAAGCCAAATAGAAAATAATAAATAATAATAAAAATAATAAAAGCACATAAAACATTACTAAAACTTCAACTAAAATTAAACTGTCAAATATAATGTAGTGTTATTTTAGTCTAATTTCATATTGATAATATAAAATAGATTATCAATATGAAATCAGACTAAAATAACACTACATTACATTTGACAGTTTTTGGTCAATTTTGTTTTGATTTATACAACATAGAAGCACAGACCTTGACTGTTGGAGGGTCCAGCAGCAATCATGAGGTAATACTCGCTAGTAGACGTTGCTCTACTTCCCATGCTAATGGCATTATGGGCTGTAAAAGAACAATTGATATTATTTCCATTTGTAAACTCTGTCCTGATATCAGTCACATTCCCCTGTAAACATGTAGAATATGTGTGAGTAATGATATTTTATCACAAAACAGAAATGGTGGCATAATAGAGGAATATACCAGTGAGAGAATAGTTGGAGCAGTTTTTCCTGTGGAAATAGCGTTGCACTTGGAGGTTGCCGCTGCTGTCCTTACCACAGATGTAGATGTCGTCATTGCCCTTGAAAAAAAAAAAACTTTTTAAAACCATGAGAACATATTGCTGTCTCATTGTTACAGGAAAAATAAAATCACATATGGGGCTTGCAGATGTTTTTTTGTGGAATGGAAAATTAGTCAGTGCTGACAGAGGTCAGTCTCCAGATAAGATTCAGCTCAGATCAGCAGATGTAGATCTCATGTTTCAGAAAAAAAAAAATAATAATAATAATATGTCCAACACCCGTTTACAATCTATTGACACACAACTGATATCCAGGCCCACACAGAATCTGTGGAACACCATCAGTCTCAAAGTTTTACACACTTCATATTGTATGTAGGTTTGTATATTCAATATTTTTAGACAAATAAAACAGAAAAGGCCTGCGGATACCACACCATTTCCTGGTCATCTGAAAACCCAATAGTAACATATCCATCAGCTTGCCCAAACATTTCAATCCTCATTTCTGATTGGTTGGATGATGTCTGAACTGCCATGAAGTAGCAGTTTGTGTTGGCCGTTGGGTCACAGCTGCTGGGATGACTGAAGCAGACTTTGGTTTTCCCACAATCAGGATTTGATGGAGCCTGAAATGAACAGAGCAATTTCTGTTGAATATAAAACAACATACAATACAAATAGATAATTCATTTACCTGTTTTTCGTGTTTGTTTAGGTTTAAAATAAAAGCTAGACTTACAGTCGGAGCTGCAGTTGCAGAAGTTCCTGTATATGCCACAGTAGAGCTCTTGACTCCAACCCAAAAGGTAATACATTTTTTTTTACAAACGTTGCTCTGAAACAACAGCCCCAAATATTCCATTACAAATCATACTGAGAAATAAAAAATAAAAGTATGTATAAGTATCATACAAATGATAAACAACACACTTAAGACATAAAAAATGATACCTGAATTCTATATCACCGAGCTGTCCAGATGTAGGGGCTGTCCATGTAGCTTCAATTGAACTTTTATGATGGTTTGATGTGTGAGAGATGGCACTATTCTGAATAATAACATAATATAAGTAATAATAATATAATAATTTAAAATGGATATTTCAGATAAATTGCCAATTATATACAGTATATATATATATATATATATAAAGTAGCCTTTACCACTTTCTCTGTATATAAAATAACATAATATGATATATAATTGTTTAAGAAAAGTTTCTTTGCATGAAATGCTATGTAAATAGTGTTGATAAACTCACAGCCACTCCATCACAGGAGAGGAGCTGTGCATTACTGTCCGTCACAGTAAAAGTGCCGATGGGAGTAGATGATCCGACTTGACGTGCTTGTAACATAAACCCTTTAAATTGATCTGCTGATTGGTTGTTTAGTGATACTGAGAAAGAAGAAACAGTTCAGTTGAACTTCCTTATAAAGACAGACCCTGATCTAACTGACATAAACTTATAAGTGTTACTATCATATACTGACCAGCTGTAAACAACATTTCACTGTTTAGTGTCAATAGTGACTCTATATTATATAGAATCCAGTCACTGCTTCACTGTAGCATATTACCATTGTGGGCGGAGTTTACCTGAACAGGTAACTGATGCTGTAAGGGAGGTAACAGTGGGCAATCATGAGATCCCGTGACAAGGTAAGCAAAGTTTTTTTTTTTTTCGTACTTCTGCTGAGACAATAAGAAACACATGCTTGCTTTCAGTCTCTTTTAGCAAAGTAGCCTGTCAATAAAATATTAGTTTTCCACATGAAATTTTGGTCTTACCTGCAATTTTTTATAGAAAACATCATTAATATCTCTGAAAAGTGGGAAACACAGATAATCTGTCTATACCAATTGTATTTTCATATACAACTGTCTCAGAGGAGATTGTGAAGATCAGATATCAGCCTCAGTTAAAAACAGTTCTATTGTACGCATAATGGTATAATTATGCAATATTTTCCCCATACTGTATTTTCGACAGAAAATTATTTTTATTTTTTTTAAAAGTTAAAGTTAAAAATGGGGAAAGTAGTGTGAAAATTGTGAAATCCATTTATCCTTATAATGTTATAATGTCATTATATATTATAATGTCATATTTATCATTATAATGCTACAATGTAAAATGGCCAAATTTATAGGCTTGGATCTCCTAAAAATAAATTGAGTGAATTATTATTACATATTTTATTTATTTATTTTATTAATTAATTAAATTTATTTTACTTTGAAGAAGTGCTAAAACCCTTATTTTACAGATTTTTTTCTTGTTTCAATTACGATATTTTACTTTAATTTTACGGTTTTTGTTTGGCAGCCATAGCTATTTGACCGTTTTTACGGGACTTTTTTTTTACAGTGTAAAACCCTTATTTTACAGATATTTCCTAGATTATTACAATGAAAGCGCTTAATGTTCTACAGAGAAACACTGTTATTTTACAAATCATTACAGTCAAAAACTTCAATAAAGTGTCAAAGCATGCTCAAGTTGTTAAATTAACTGTTTTATTTGGAAGACAAATTGCAAAGTCTGTACAAATGTCATATAAAATTAAAATGTTACATTCCAGTTTTTGAAGAAATACAGCACAATTGCATTTAAAATACTGTACTGATAGAAGATTTGTATCAAAATGTTGCATTAAATATTTAAGTTCACTTCCAGAATAAATATTTCTAATGACAATGTACTCACCCCCATGCCATCCAAGATGTTCATGTCTTTCTCTACTCAGTCAAAAAGAAATTAACATTTTTGAGGAAAACGTTTCATTATTTTTCTCCATATAGTGGATTTCAATGAGAGCTGACAGGTTGAAGGTCCAAATCTTTCAAAGGGCTTTACATGATCCCAGTGTCCCTTATTCCTCGGCTGGGATCATCTAGAGATCTTTGAAGCTGATTTGAAACAGCAATTTGGACCTTCAACATGCTGGCTCCCATTAAAGTCCACTATATGGAGAAAAACCCTGGAATGTTTTCCTCAAAAACCTTAATTTCTTTTCGACAGAAGAAAGAAAGGCATGAACATCTTGGATGGCATGGGGTGAGTAAATTATCAGGAAATTTTCATTTTGGAATTAAACTAGTCCTTTAAAACTGAAGAAATACAAAATCAATACATCTACAAGATTGTCCAGATTGATTCTAAAACAATTTTATTATTCAGATGTAAATTTACATTATCAGTGAAAAATTGCATTTCTATCTTATCAGTTACTCTCATGATGAGGTCATAATTTTACCTTTGAGATAGGTGTAGAAAGAAACAAATTGTGCTGTTTGCCGATAGCTTTGTGTCTTGTATTTTCCACATATATTTTATATTGTAATCCACAATATTCTACTGACTCCTGTGGGCTCCATATACAGCGGTGTCCAAAATTATTAGAACACTTTGCTACTGATGTTTTATGAATAAAAATTTCCCATGAGAAATTGCGTTACTGCAATTCCAATGTGGTGTAAATAATACATAGTTTACATTTTCTTCATTTTCTGTAAAAGTAGCCTACTGTAGGTTAGACAAAGTTAATCTGTGAACAACATCCTAATTACCAAAGATGCAGGGAAAAAATATGATACAGAAAAAAATGTGCAGAAAACTGAATTTCTAATTCAGCATGTATTTTTTTGTAAGGGCGACCCAGGAAATTAAAATTTCATCTGTTTTCAGTTTCAGCCATGCTGAATAGCTAGAAAAGGAAGAAAAATCAAGGAGCTATATCGCAACACTGTACCATAGTGGGTTAATTACACTAAACATATGTATTTTGTAGGCTACATATTTTGTTTTTTTAAGTTGTCACTCTTAGATCAAAACTGAGATCAAAAATAACTCTTAAAAAATGCAGGGCATCTCTATAAGGCATGAGTGAGAATAAACTATGTCATTTTACCTGCAGAAGTTTGTTGTGTAAAGTAGGCTCTTGAAGTCAGAACAATGAGCTTTTGTTGCCCATGGACAGACAACAAAGCAACCATGAAGATCTTTTTCTAGTAGCTCTAAGATTTTGGACTATGAATTTACAGAATGATATAAAGGACCATTTGTATTTAAATGTTATGTACTTTAATAATCACAAATAGGCATAAATCTGTTTTTTTTTTTTCATCAACAAACCTCTAAAAGTGAGTTGGCACAATCAAAAGTCCAAGTGTTTCCATTTCTACCAAACATCTCTCAGAGAGTAGCAGCACATATTTGTGTCTGCACAGGGTTGTGAATGTAAAACTATGTCCTCTGAACTTCTCAGGAAAGTGGCAAAAGTATACGAGAGCTTATCCTTGACATAATCATAAAATATATAGGGCCTCCGGAACAGTGGCGATGGACCAAGCCTGCGTTTCACAACTGAACGAGCAGTACTATACAGTCATCGGTACGTTTTCATTGGTCAGCTAAGGTAAGCCCTTCCCAGGTGATCTAGATCAAAGGGAGAACATATAGATAAGAAATGTTGTATACTGGACAAATTAGTCAGATAGTTAATATTTAAACTCAATCTCCTGTATATTCAAATCATTCCACTGTTTTGAAAGAAATGAAACCCTTTTTGTATTATATATACCATTTCTAGATGGGTATAAAGTCCAGACAGAACATTCTTCACCAGGTAAATGCTTTAAACATCTAGAGAACACTCAGAAATAACATTTCCATTACTTAATGGAAATGCTAGAAACACGTTTAGTTAGCTGGGTCGTGTGATCTCAACACGGTGGCGCCCATGAGAAGCCAGATTTTTCTAGAATTTTTAATCATCTTTTTAAAAGTTCTGTTCCTTTTTATGTATAAAATGTTTAAACTTAAGAAACATGTCTGAATCCATCTTTAAAGATTAACATCTCTCTTCATATTGTTACTGCATTGCTCATATTAACCGAAAAGGGGTCAGAATTCAGCAGCACACAAATAACGGTACTGGCATTTCTGGCAAAATATCAACTTTTTGTTCCAAAAATGTTGGCTGTATAAGTACGTACATAGCAGGAAGTCCACCTTTTTAATATACATAAACATATGTTTCTAAAAATGCTTTTACCCTCCATTTTTGAGTTTAATGTCCATTCTTACTGTAAACACAGAACTTCTTGCCTTCGTGTGGGCTAGATCTCTTACCTGTGACATCTGAGATCTCAGGTTGATCTCCCTCAGGTTGATGGACTGGGGTCTCAGGTTGTTGAGGAGCTGGCACAGGAGGACCCCATCCAGGTCGAACACCTGAGCGGACTCCCTTGTCACCCGATTGTTCCTTGGCAGCACGTTACAATTGATCAGTCATAACCCTTATGAAAATTAACCATGGTTTTACTACAAATAAAACTAAGGTTAAACCATGGTAACCACAAATTAACCAAGGTTTTACTACACTAACCATATAGTTTAATCATGGAATTTGTAGTAAAACTGTGGTTATACAAATGGTAATCAATACGCCAAAAAAACATGGTTATTACACTTTAAAAACCATGGTTAATTAGCAGAATCACAGGCGATGTAATGACTGGATGGTGTTTCCAGGACTGGAGCACCAACGGAGAGTGACCGATCCTTGTGCTGCTGCTCCCCTCACTCGCTCTTTCACCTCTTATTTTCGCTCTCCCCTCCCCTCTCTGTCTTTCTCTGAGGAAGACAGAGAGAGAAATTCTCTGTTATAGGCTATTAAAAAGGGAAACTTATGGGGTCATTGTTTATTAACTTTACAGTAAGTTATGCATTTCAAAAACTAGTTAGCAATTTACCGTTAAAACAACGCTTTATTATCAATGCTTGTCTGCCGCTGCCTGCCCTGAACAAGAGACCTCCTTATTGAAGTGAAAAGGTTGGGTCCCCAGTAGCAAACAATGGAGCGCACTCTGCTGGACACACAAAGTAATTAGGCCCTACACCATTTCTGTAAAACAAAAATCGGTGGCATATCTGCGGCATATACGCTGAGGCAAAATAATAAATCGTTCGGGCTTTAGTTGCGACTCCTCTGATTCAAAGTTGTGCTGGCCGCTGACCCCGACACAGCTGGCCTGTGAATTCGGGCACACAGCAGAGTCCTGTCTGTTTCCTCTGTTCTGCCACGACTGCCCTCCACCTTTACCAGCTGAACACCAGGAGGCATTTGCTGAAACAGCAAGAACCATGAGGCACAACACTGTAAAAGATGAAAGCCAACCAACTGACTTCACACAAGCTGCTAAATCAACACCAGAGTGTTTCAGTGAGGTCCTGAATGAGGAGTGTTCAAGGCTGCATTGTGGACATTAACCCATATCCTGTAGCTAGGAGTTTGCTTTCCCTTCTTTGTCTAATGTGAAGGCATAAATTGGAAATACTGTTGAAAATTGAATGGGTTTACTGGTTACAACATATTCCTGGTCTTAATGTAAACAATTCATACATGTTTTTCCAAAAGAAATTAATGTTTTTGTAATCTTACATCAAAGTTTGTAAAACATCTTTTTTTTCTGATTTCTGTCATACTTAGGACTAATATACTAGTCCAGTTTAACTAGTTTAGCCATTCAGTTCAACTAACATTCATCTGTACATCTTAGGGTATTCAATTCAGCAATTATTAGTCCAAAGAGGTAAACAAAATGGTCTATTTATTAATCTATAAAATGCACGAATACATTTCAGTTGAAGAATTCTTATTTCATCCCTTAAATAGTCTGAAAAATGTACAATAAAAATATTACATAGTTTCATAAAAAATACCTTTTTTGACACTGCCATCTAGTGGTTGAGAGCTGTCGACTTGAACACTTACGTTACAATCACAATAAATGTCTATATATATATAATACATAAACATTATATAAAAATATTTTAAAAATATATCATATATTTTCCATTAATGTTTTAATCAACATTTGTTAAGTTTACAATAAAATAAAATAAAATAAAATAAAATATGGATAACTTATTTTCTGGCTTCTTTAATTAAATCCTAAGATAATTTCACTATTGTTTTTCCATCCATCGTAATGAGCAACTTACAGTACAGAAATTGCAAGAACAGTCCCCTAATCGTATAATGCAATTATTTCTTTATCAAAGGCACAGTGGTTAATCTCTAATTGGAAAGAATGCTGTATTAACTAAAAATAACAAAAAATCATAGTGATTCTACTGGGCTTATATGAAACTCCAAATGAACACTGAGTAACTTAGAAAAATACTGTATAACAAATACCTATTTACATACTCATACAGCAAAAGAGACAAAAAGTGGCCTCAAAATCAGTGAGGAAGGCCGTAGGATGTTGGGGTTATTTAAGTTCTTCCTATTCCTACAAGAAGTGCTATTAAGAAGGCCAGGTTTCCCAATAAATACAGGACAAGCAGGACAGTTTCAGGTCTCATCTAACAAAAACAAACAAACAAACAAAATTTTATTTTAAAACATGAAAATTACATGATCACATTGTATATTTGTAGCTAAATTATCTATATAATGAAATGTAAGCTCATTTGTCTTAGACTTATTTGTCTTTATGAGCTTATGTTAGACTTACCGATCCAAAACTGTAAATCTCATAATCTAAAATAAAATGACAAATGAAAAGAGTAAAATACAAAGTTTATGCATTCTACTATTTAAATAATAAATTTCCAAATAATATTTTCCAAAATCTGAATTCCTAGAAAAATAAATTACTATTTAAATAATAAATTTCCAAATAATATTATCCAAAATCTGAATTCCTAGAAAAATAAATAAATAAAATATTACGATATATGATACAAATATACACCACTGTTCAAGTTTGGGGTCAGTAAGATTTTCTGTTTGATATAAATTAATACTTAGTCAATGCATTAAATTGATCAAAACACATTTATAATGTTACAAAAGAATTTTATTTTCAAATAAATGCTGTTCTTTTGAACTTTCAATTTATCAAAGAATCCTAAAAAAATATTGAGATGTTTCAACATTGATGATAATATAATATTTCACAATGTTACTGTTTTTACTGTATTTTTATTAATTAAATAAAGCTTTTGTGAGGTCTAGATATTTCTTTTTTGAACGGTAGTGTAAATAAATACATTTTTCAAAATAACTTTATACCCTTTTTCTTGGCACGCAGGTTAAGATCTTGAAGAACGTATATCAGGGCCTCCCAGGTAACAAAACCTCCCATAACTTTTAACATCCATCCATCATCCTTATGTTCTTCAAACAGTGCCAGACCAGTGAAAATTGCAGCAACTGTGTCACAGAATAAAAAGGGATATTGTTATTCTTCTGAGGAAATGGATGTTGTTGATGAAGATAAATAAAGTTGTTGTCATACCTGCGAGGCCTTTGATAGCTAAAGCAATGAAGGAATGGGCCCAGTTAAAAATAAACCTCCTGCAAAGAAAACCATCACATTAAAAGTAATGCTTCCCCCTCGTTTTTCCATTTCTTATTTGGTTAAGAGAAGTTTCTCTCACCGTTCATGATTGGGCTCACAGCGGAAAGCAGCAACTATGGGCTGAATAAGACTGAGGATCATCACCAAACAGCCCAGGACCGGATGAGCCCCCTACACACACAGATACACACAGAGACACTCCACTTTAAACATCTGAAATAAACAGTATTTCAATTTAAACTTAAACTACTATTTTTTCATATATACAGTCATGTGAAAAAGTTAGGACACTATTGAAATCCATGGATTTCTGTATCATTCAGGACAGTAATAAAAAATTATCTGGTCCTTGGCAGGTCTTAAAATTTGGAAAATAAAACCTCAGATGAACATCATCACATGATATATCACACCTTGTCTTTATTTATTTAAGAAAAATAAAGCCAAGATAGAAAAGCCATGTGTGACAAAGTTAGGACACCCTATGATTCAACTGCCTGTAGATCCACTTTTAGCAGCATTAACTTGAAGTAATAATTTTCTGTACAACTTTATCAGAGTCTCACATTGTTCTGGAGGAATTCTGGCCCACTCTTCTGTACAATGTTGCTCCAGTTTATTGAGGTTTGTGGGCATTTGTTTATGCACAGCTCTTGTCACAGCATCTCAGTGAGGATGAGGTCTGGACTTTGACTGGCTATTGCAACACATTGATTCTTTTCTTTTTAGGCATTCTGTTGTAGATTTGCTGGTTTGCTTGGGATCGTTGTTCTGTTGCATCACCCAATTTTGGCCAAACTATAGCTGTTGGATAAATGACCTCACATTTGACTCTAAAATACTTTGGTATACAGAGGAGTTCATGGTCGACTAAATGACTGTGAGATGCCTAGGTCCTGTGGCTTCAAAAAAGCCCAAAATCATCAGCCCTCCACCAGCATGTGTGACTTTTGGTATGAGGTGTTTGTGCTGATATGCTCTTTAGGTTTTCACCAAATGTGGCACTGTGCATTATGGCCAAACACCTTGGTCTCATCTGTTCAAAGGTCATTGTTCTAGAAGACTTATGGTTTGTTCAGATGCAACTTTGCAAACCTAAACTGTGCTGCCATGTTTTCTTAGATAGAAGAGGCTTTCATCTAGCAAGCCATGAACTTTATCATTTATCATGTCATGAACTTTATCATTTAGCATGTTAACTGAGGCCTGTAGAGTCTGTGGTGTAGTTCTTGGGTTGTCTGCCATTTCTCTGAGCATTACATGGTCTGATCTTGGGGTGAATTTGCTGGGATGTCCACTCCTGGGAGGATTGGTGTCTGTTTTGAATGTCTTCCACTTGTGAATAAACGTCCTCACTGTAGAATGATGGACTTCCATATTATTCTTTCCAGATTGATGGCAGCAAAAATTGCATTGCTGATGTCTTACCTCCTTGGCATTGTGTTAACACACACCTAAAGGCTCCAGACCAGCAAACTGGAAAAACTTCTGCTTCTGTAGAGGTGCTCACTCTTGCTGATGATCAGTTAATCAAAGGTTTTTGATTAGCAGTTCCTGACCGTTACTCACCCTCTTAATTCCTATGTTATCAGTTAGGATGTCCTAGCTTTGTCACACATGGCTTTTCCATTTAGGCTTTATTTTCCAAAATTTAAGAACTGCCAAGGACCAGATATTTTTTTTATTATGCCCTGATACAGAAAACCATGGAATTAAAGATGTCCTAACTTTTTCACATGACTGTATAATAAATATATAAAAGTAATGCATTACAATATTGCGTTTACTCCATGAAAAAATGAACTAATTGAGTTACTTAGTTACTTCTTATGGAAAGTAATGCATTACGTTACTTTTTGTCACCTGGGTTTTCTTATTTGTTTTTAAATAACAAAAAACCCAAAAGTTATATATTTGGCAACTGTAAGGGCCCTTTCACACTTTTCACAAAAGTAAAATTAATAAGCTGAAGGAAATACCTCTGCACCTCATTCCCAATTTCTCTCAAAACGGGGACAGAAGAGGCTTCAGTGAATAAATGGGAAAACAAAGTAACTTGCGTTACTTATTTGAAAAAGATATTTTGTTGTAAATTTGTTACTTTACAAGTTACTTGGAAGAAGTAATTTGATTATGTAACTCACATTACTGTAATGTGCCACCCTAACACTATAAAATATTTAATTAAAAATGAATTTTTATTTATTTATTTATTTTAATTTTATTTTTTAATGTATTTTAGCTTACCCCACTCCAATGCTGGGCATAAGAAAACACCAGTATGAATGCGATGGCTGTGGCAGTGACTGACAGGGACATCAGAGACACGTGGGCCTTTAGAACAAGAAATAAACTATATTTAGCTATTTTAAACATTTAGCAGGTTTAGCAGGTCAGTTCATGTACATTCAAATGAAAATGTACTAAAACAGATGAAACACACAATTTGAATGTACATAATAGCTACATCCAGTCCAATCATTTTTAAGAGAGCTGATATTGTGCTGAAATGTAAATTACTCTATCTTTGTATTTATACAACAGTTGTATAAAAGCATTATTGGGCTGTAATCTGTTAAATTTTACATAATGCAATAAAGGTAATGACAAGTGATGTTCACACACCATAACTAGCTTCTAATCTTATCTTACTGCACGCATACTTATTACTGCAAAGCATTTACCAAAGAAATTTTCCCACTGTCATGCTGATGAAACAGATATGTCAACATGACACATGTTATTCACTTACAAACGAGCTGATGAGCTTGATAAAGCGGCCCACATGGGCAGGACTAGGCTTTGTTTAGACAGCATGCTAGCCAACTAATCTGATTCAGATTTTTTTTTCAGCATATACAGCTCAAATCTGTTAAATTGTTTATAGTCTAAACAGCGAAAAATTAAAATCCAGAATCCACATTTTTACAATCCTAATCCAGCCAAATTCATGTCTGATTTTTAAGCATAGGAGTTGAACATGGCGCTAATAACATCCACAGTATGTCATGGGTTTGATTGCACGAATTAAAAAATGTATACTTTGCATGCAACAAAAATAGTGCCAAATGCATATGCGTAAATCTGCATGCAATCTGAACTATGGTTACTAAACCTGACTACAGTATGTAAATGAATGGATCAGATGTTTTCATTTGCACAGTGCGCACAGTCAGTTAGCATTACTTACCATAAACCAGAAATCTTTACCACAGCAACCGTGGTCCTTGGCAACTCCCTTTAAATAGCGTGCTATGAGCATCCCTATACTGCCCGTGGTCATCCAGGAGATTAACATCAGGCAACCTGAAGCAGATCAGTATCATCAGGACCACAATAACGCTGATGTGGATCTAATGTGGATCCAGAGGCAGTCTGTCATGTGATGTACTCACCGTGTGCTTTAACAATCGCTGGGAATTCTTCAGCACTTGTAACGACCTGGCTTGGATCCTGTAAATTAGCCTTGGTACTACTGACATATTTATTTGTGTGGAACTGGATGTTACCTACAAATGAAGATAATCATTCCGTTAGATGAGCCAAATAAAGATTCTGTCATCATTTACTCATGTTATTCTACTTTTCTGTGCAGAAATCACAAAGGGAGATGTTTTGAAGAACGTTTATGCTGCTCTTTTCTATACAATGAAAGGATGCAGTGACTAGTGACAGTCAAGCTTAAAAAAACACCATAAAATTAGTGTAAGAGTCCATACTTTCTGTGTACCATATTACAAGACTTCTGAAGCCAGTCGATAGCTTTCTTTCAGGAATTTTCATTATTCACTGACAATCTTATCTTCTGTATATTCAAACTTTCTGAGCATTCTGCTAAACACCTTTACTGTACAGCATATGCATTTTATGGAAGAATGAGAGTTTGCAACAACTTGAGGGTGAGTAAAGGATGAGAGAATTTTCATTGTCATATATGATAATTATGATAATATATGAATTACTAAAACCGAAACAAAAATAAAGCCAGCTATAAATATTTAAAAAATAATATTAGTGATTATAAAAATAAAGTTAGTTAAATGATTTTCAAATTAATAATAAATTCTATAATAGCAATAATTATACTATATATACATATATCTTACTATTCTAATTGTATAATTTATGGACCCTTTGCACAAGACTGTGATGACACGTTTCAATAATCATCAGCATCTTTAATCCTCCAAAGTTTTTTATATTCTCTTTTTTTTTTTTTAAATTATGTACATTTATAACACTATATTTTGTATTAAATTGCATTTGCATCAAATTACAAAAAACTAATTAACGCTAAAGCATGGGTGTTTCTAATACAGCGTCTATGGGAGTGACGGTAAATTTGATATTGTTCTCTCTCCTGATTGCCGTTATCAGTCTCTCTGTATTTTTTCTTTTTTTTTTGAAAGTCATAAAAACATTATCGTGGACTTTTTCTTTTGCTATTTGAGCAAATGGGAATGCAAAAAATATATTTGTGGTAGTCTCTAATTCACCGCTATAGAAGTTTACCCAGCTATGACGACTTCCGCTGTTGAAAATTATTATTACTATTATAACTATATATTTTTTTATTAATATAAAATATATTATCAATAGGAAATTTTACTAAAATAACACTACATTACATTTGACATTTTTTTATATAACTGTAGCATTTGAACCAATCAGACTCACAATTTTGCATTTGATTTAACAAATCAATTAGTTATTACTTTAACAAATGGTCACAGACCCCCCACCCAATACACATACTGGGTGCTGGTATGTCTGTCAATGACTCCAGGCCCCTGGTTACCATGGCAACCAGGAGACTTCTGCCAGGCCAGATAAACTTTACGACCTAATGGCATGTGGAGAGTCCTCGCTCTCACTACACTTTCCATAGGAAAGACACATAATACACCATAAAAATGGACTCTTCTCTAATTAATTCATTGAAAAACCTTTCTTTGAATGGACACACATATCTTTCAGGTCATTGTGTATGTTATTATTCTTCTTGTATGTTCTTGTGTATTGTATCCTGTTTTATGCCTGTGTATAATAGATTACTAGTTAATATCACTTTAACTGTATCATGTTTGGTCTCTATCCATTCGTCTTCGGATGATTTAATTGAGAGTGTATATTTTATGTCGATAACTATGCAACATGTAAGCATCCTAAGAATCTTTAGTAGTTTGCATTTAACCCAGGCGACCACTTATGCAATTACGCATGGAAACAAAGAGCCATAAAACTTTCCCTCCATAAGTTCAGGACTCTCATTAGTTTCTTTGACATCATGAGGTGTGACTCCAAAGCAGATAAAGCTCACGCCGTAAGTGACGCCCCAGTCTGGGCGTGTGTTCTGTCTAAGAGATGAAGATGTGAGCTAAAACTCTTCTGAACAATTTTGCTTTGCGCTGGTAGGCCTTGCGGCCTTGACTTTCCATTCAACTAAGGATCTCAGATCTCAGCAGATCTTTTCAGCTCTTTTTCCTTTCTACCTGGGAAGAAACTCCCACTACTACCGAGCCAGAATAACATCTTTGAGCTAATCACTCCTTCAAACCCGAAGAACTGAAGAACTCCAACACCACCAAACCTTCAAACCATCAGAACTTTCATCCAAGACTGTATACGGACACAAGGCAAAGGCATTGTGCATTTAACTAAAACGAACAGAGTAGTATAAGTTATAGACTCGTTATAAACGTGCACTGATGGTTTTAAATAGGTGGTTAACTGACTTCTTTCCATAACTGCATTTCCTCTGGTCTCTCTAATGGCTTCATTCGACTCACTCTTTGCCCTTGTATGTACGCATGAGTGTATGTTTATTCGTTTGTTTGTTTAGATTAGTTATGTGTTAGCGTTAGTTAATAAAAGCTAGTGCACAAATTACATGAGTTTCTGGTTCTGCCTTTAAATTAAATGTCTCTTTACGATTTTGACCCTAGCTACATGCTCTAATGCATTAATACTTAGAAAAGTATTTTCTGTGGCCAAGAAAATATCCTTTCTTAGAGTTGATATGAACTTAATGTTCGCTGGACGAACAGATTAGTTGATGGCAATTTAATTCTGCGACAGTTATTACTGTCAGCCGATATAAATAATTGTAATTAATCATAATTAATTGTAATTATTTATATACAATTCCCTTTTAAGCAAATTTGCTACATAACATAGAAGCACAGACCTTGACTGTCGGAGGGTCCGGCAGCAATCATGAGGTAATACTCGCTTGTAGACGTTGCTCTACTTCCCGTGCTAATGGCATTACGGGAAGTAAAAGAACAATTGATAGTATTTCCATTAATCAGCGTTGTCCTGATATCAGTCACATTACCCTGTAAACATGTAGAATATGTGTGAGTGATGATATTTTATCACAAAACAGAAATGGTGGCATAATAGAGGAATATACCAGCGAGAGAATAGTTGGAGCTGTTTTTCCTGTGGAAATAGCGTTTTGCACTTGGAGGTTGCCACTGCTGTCCTTACCACAGATGTAGATGTCGTCATTGCCCTGAAAAAAAAAAAAGAATAAAATTTAAAACCATATGAACATAATGCTGTCTCATTATTCCTGGAAAAACAAAATCACATACAGTATGGGGTTTGCAGATGTTTTTTTGTGGAATGGAAAATTAGTCAGTGCTGACAGAGGTCTCCAGATAAGACTCAGCTCAGTTCAGCAGATGTAGATCTCATGTTTCAGGAAGAATGTATTATGTCCGACACCCACTTGGATGTTTACAGTGTATTGGCACATAACTGCTAATCTGTGGAACACCATCACTCTCAAAGCTCTACACATCCCCCATTTTACATAGGCTTGTGTATTCAAAATTTTTAGACAAATAAAGCAGAAAAAGCCTGCTGATATCTCACCATTTCCTGGTCATCTGAAAACCCAATAGCAACGTATCCATCAGCTTGCCCAAACATTTCAATCCTCATTTCTGATTGGTTGGATGATGTCTGAACTGCCATGAAGTAGCAGTCTGTGTTGGCCGTTGGGTCACAGCTGCTGGGATGACTGAAGCAGACTTTGGTTTTCCCACAATCAGGATTTGATGGAGCCTGAAATGAACAGAGCAATTTCTGCTAAATATAAAACAACATACGATACCAAATAGATAATTCATTTACCTGGTTTTCATGTTTGTTTAGGTTTAAAATAAAAGCTAGACTTACAGTCGGAGCTGCAGTTGCAGAAGTTCCTGTATATGCCACAGTAGAGCTCTTGACTCCAACCCAAAAAGTAGTAACATTTTTTACAAACGTTGCTCTGAAACAACCACAAATGTTCCATTATAAATTACAACAAGAAATATAAACAAAAATGAAAAATAAGTATAAGAATCATACAAATGATAAACTTAAGACACATTAAAAATGATACCTGAATTCTATATCGCCGAGCTGTCCAGATGTAGGGGCTGTCCATGTAGCTTGAATCAAACTTTTTTCAGTGTCTGTTGTGTGAGAGACTGCTCTACTCTGAATAATATAAAAATATAAATAATAATATAATACAAAAATGTGGCAGTTTCTGATAATTGGCCAATTTTATTTCAATAACACTTCAATAACAAACTAGCTTATTAGTAAAACGGATATGAAGGAATATATTTATATATATATACAATTTTATAAGTAGCCTTAAGTGTACCAGTTTACTTGTATATAACATAATAAAATGTATATTTGTCTGTGTTTCTTCTCCACCAAACACTATGAAAATAATGTAGATAAACTCACAGCTGCTCCATCACAGGAGAGGAGCTGTGCATTACTGTCCGTCACAGTGAAAGTGCCGATGGGAGTAGATGATCCGACTTGACGTGCTTGTAACATAAATCCTTCAAACTGATCTGCTGATTGGTTGTTTAGTGATACTGAGAAAGAAGAAACAGTTCAGTGGAACTTCCTTACATAAAGACAGACCCTGATCTAACTTAAATGAACTGATATCATATGATGACCGCAGCTGTAAACAACATTTCACCAATTATAGTATAGTGTTGTGTAGCACAGTATATATACCATAAATGCAGTACTTTTTAAATATGCTATAAGCATTTATAACATAATAGCAACTAATTTCTAAAAGTTAGTAAACATAGTATACTGCACAATAACATTAAAATAATTTTAATGGTAATTTATTATTAAGGTCGGATCTCTTAACATTAATGCAGCAGCTAAGGTTGAATAGCAATATGAGTAATATACAGTAGTCAACATGTGAAGTGGATCAAAAAAGTTACTAGAACGCATTTTGGTTTTAAGTTTTGGGACAACTTTGGTAGTGATCCACTTCAAATGTTAACAAGTAGGCCTATATTTAAAGTTACAAAACGAAATATTATTGTAAACTGTGTCCATTTATTTGTCAATTTATATGTCTCTGAAATACTTAATTCTGATTAGTCAATCAGGGAATTTAGAGGTCAGATATTTTTTGTAGTGACAGCTGACCATGATTGTATAATTGACCGTTCATCTGAGAAAACTGCATTGTTTATTTATGCAGTAGCTATCAGAAATTTAGCTTTAAAACTAGGCTAAAAGTATACTGTACAATTCATTATAGCAAGCTGCATAATAGTTCTAATGATTTATACTTTAGTAGCTACAAACTACTAAGTTTACGACACACACCTACTCAAGTTGCGTCTACTAGAACTGCAACTTCACGAGGTAAAACTAACTTGTATTCCCTTAACAGCTAAGAAAGCTCTTTCCAAAGCAACGTAGCTGGAGAATCAGCCTAACCTGTGATTTGATCTCCTTCTTTAAAGGTGGTCTTGTCAGCAGTGACGGTGAACGGAGCAGAGCTGGACTGAGCGATGTTAGACCCGTGACTAGGCGTCATAGATCCACAAGCTCCACTGACAAGTCCGTCACCGTAACAGTGCACGACCCCAACACAGCACAGGAGAACATACAGAAACATCTGTGGAGATTCACAACTCACTGTAAGTAATAAAACCATCACCCGCATCAGTAGCGATATCAATGAACAGCGAGAGAAGAAATGAAATTTTGTTAAAAACCTTTCGAAGGAAAATTCGGTGGATGCTCCTGCTACTGTCGTGGCTGAAACTATTTGTGAGCTCAAGAATCCAGTCACTGCTTCACTGTAAATAGCGTACTGTAATTGTGGGCGGGGTTTACCTGAACAGGTAACTGATGCTGTAAGGCAACAGTGGGCGATCATGAGATCCCGTGAGGCGGATATTAATAGGTAAGCTAGATCATTTCTGTTTTTCTTTCTTTTTTTTTTTTTTTTTTTTTTTTTTTGCAGAAACAATAAATAACACAGGCATGCTTTCAAACTCTTTTAATTAAAACAAAGCATGCCTGTAAAAAATAAATAAATAAATATAATATATATAATATAATATAAATGTTTTCCAGATGAAAAATTTGTCTTACCTACAACTTTTTAAAGAAAGCATGATAAACATCTCTGAAAAAAGTGGGAAACGCACATAATCTGTCTATACTAATTGTATTTTTGTACAATATAACTGTCTCAATGAAGCATGTGAAAATCAGATATCACGCTCAGTTAAAAACAACTCAATTACGCATATATTATAAGTACGCATATATTCCCCATATTTTTGACAGAATTGGTTAAAAAAAAATCACGGTTAAAAAACGGGGGAAGCAGTGTGAAAATTCTTCACAATGTGAAATGATTAAATTCTCCTTTATTTCATTTTTTCTAATGCATATTTATACATTTATTGGCTTAAAAACAAATTGAGTGAATTGTTATTATTTAATACTGTTCTTTAAAGAAGTACTCAGCTCTGATCAGAGGTGTAAAATACTTGAGTAATTTTACTTGATTACTTAAGTATTATTTTGGGGGATTTGTACTTTATTCAAGTACAATTTAAACTGACTACTTGTACTTTTACTTGATTACATTTCTGAAGAAAAAACAGTACTTTTTACTCCTTACAATTTTATTTCATCTTGAAAAGTACATTACATTTTTATTTTATCTTATGCACATTAAATATGGTAAACTGAAACTCAAACATGCGTGCTTGATGTGAGAACTAATGATCATTGTTTTCATGCATCAAGCACACATTTCTACTTCACATATGACTTTCATCGGGTATATGTCTGGCTTCAAAAGTTCACCATCAAAGGAAGCACATTGAGGTAGCAAAGTTGCATTTTCCCAGAAAAAGTTTATTCATTATTTGTTCTGTTTTGATAAAGCCATTAGCTGTGTAATATATTAGCTGAATGCACAAGATTGAGTGCAAATAAAATCAGTGATGAGAATTTAAATACAATTAATATTTTTGTGGAAATATTTTTTTAATTAATTAAAACTCTCCAAAAGTGTTTAAATAAACATTGTTTATTAAATTAATTGTAATTCATGTTTAATGATTTTCTCACCAGATAGTGGATAAATTGTATTTATAATGTCATTATATGACACATTGAGTAGGAATTAGGACTGTCAATGATTTTTTTTATCTTAATAATTACATGATTTGCTCATTAATTCATTCTAATTAGTCACAAATAATTATTGATCAATATTTGCTGAGAAAAAAAACTCTAAAAGCCCCAAATAAATAATTAAAAGATTAATTATCCTTTTAGACAGTCACGTTGAATATAAAACACAAAAAAGTGGCCTTTCAAAACGTTAATGTTGTATGTTTTAATTCTATGACTCTCCTCATTAATTCAACACATTCTTGTATTCTGTCTGGAATATGTTTCTAGCCTCTGCATCACATCTTGCTCTTCAAAGGGATAGTTCACCCAAAAATGAAAATTCTCTCATTTACTGACCCTTATGTCATCCCAGATGTTTATGACTTTCTTTCTTAAGATGAACACAAGCTAAGATTTTTAGTCCAGATAATGCAAGGGGACAGAACCACTTCAGAACCCACACAAAGTGAACATGACGGTCAAGTTTAAAATATTAGTATTTGTATCCTTCTTACATATTTCTATAATTTCACTTAAGACGCTGATTCATTAACAGGGGTTGCATGCATTACTGTCATATTCACTTTGTGTAATTTTTGAAGTGTCATTTTTGGTGATTTTTTTTTCTAAAACACAATGTGTGTTCATCTGATAAATGAAAGTCATATGGAATGGCATGAGGGTGGAAAGGGTGGAGTTTCCTTTTAATCCCTTTCCCTGTGCTGCATTTTAATTGTTGTTTTTGCACTAGATATACGTGTTTGGCCTGTGCCATTGCAATTTGTTTCGTTTTCTCCCTTTAACCAAACTTCTGAATGTCTGTCAGAAAAGAAAGTACTTCTACTTTTTTAATACTTGAGTACAATTTAAAGTTGTACTTTTTTACTTTTACTCAAGTATGTTTTTGGCCAGATACTTGTACTTTTAAATGAGTAAAATTTTCACTGAGTATCTGTACTTTCGCTTGAGTAAAATTTTTGAGTACTTTTTACACCTCTGGCTCTGATGTTAGCACAACTCTTTTTGGCTTTTCCATAAAACATAGCATCAATTTAATTAAAATAACTGATATTACTTTTATCAATAAAAAATGCCCATGAGAAATTGCATTACTGCTTTTTCCAGTGTGGTGTAAATAATATACTGTATATAGTCTACATTTTCTGTAACAGTATGTTAGACAAAATTGATCTGTGGACAACATCAAATTAGCAAAGATGCAGAGAAAAAACTGATAGACAACAGAAGAAATGTACAGAAAACTTTTCTGAATTTGTAAATCATGTTTTTTCTTGTAGGGGCAACCCAGAGAATTTAAATCTCATCTGTGTTTTCAATTCCAACCACGCTGGTGTTATATGGCAACACTGTACCCCAGTGGGTTAATCACAGTAAACATATGTATTTTGTATGCTACATGGGTTGTTTTATTAAGCTTGTCACTCTTAGATCAAAACTGAGATCAAAAATAATGCAGGTCATCCCTGTAAGGCATGAGTGAGATTAAACTATGTACGTCATTTTACCTGCAGTAGTTTGTTGTGTAAAGTGTGTAGGTTCATGAGGGCAGAACAATCAGCTTTTGTTGCCCATGGGCAGACAATGAAGCAACCATGACTTGGCAAAAAAGAAAGACTGCCCATATTGTGAATCTATATTAAGATCTGTTTGTAACAGCTCTAAGATTTTGTAATATGAATTTAGAGAATGAAATAAAAGACCAGTTGAATTTAAAGGCAAGGAATCTATTCTTTTTTTCATATGTCCTTTCATAATCACAAATGGGCAGAAATCTGTTTTTTAACCAACAAACCGAATCTAAATATGCTGGTAGTAACTAACAAGAGTGTACACATGACAGAAAAACCTCTCTAAAAGCGAGTTGGCACAATCAAAAGATAAAATGTTTCCATTTCTACCAAACATCTCAGAGAGTAGCAGCACATATTTGTGTCTGCACAGGGTTGTGAATGTAAAACAATGTCCTCTGAACTTCTCAGGAAGGTGGCAAGAAGTATATGAGAGCTTGTCCTTGACATAATCATAAATCATATAGGGCCTCCAGAACAGTGGCGATGGACCAAGCCTGTGTTTCACAGCTGAATGGGCAGTACTGTCCGTTTTCATTGGTCAGCTCAGGTAAACCTTTCCAAGGCGATCTAGATCAAAGAGAACATATAGATATGAAATATTGTATACTGTGCAAATGACTCATACTCAGTCTCCTATAGTTTCAAATCATTCCACCGTTTTGAAAGAAATGAAACTGTATTATTGTATTGGTGTGAACTCTGTAATACCTTTCTAAATGGGTATAAAGTCTAGACAGAACATTCTTGACCAGGTACACGCTTTCATTGTACTTCTCCTGGCTCATTTTCTTAGCAAAATAAAGCTTGGCTCGTAAGAAGTATCCAACTGGCCACAGCCATTCCTGTAAATGATCGATGAAATGTGCATAGTTAAAAAAACAATTAAATATTTATAGTTGTTAAAGGGATAGTTCACCCAAAATGAAAATTGTCATCCTTTACTTGTTCCAAACCTGTATAAGTTTCTTCTGTTGAATATAAAAGATGACGTTTTGAAGAATGTAAGTAACGAATAGTTGCTGGTCCCCATTGACTTCCATAGTATGGAAAAAAGTATTATGGAAGCCAATGGAGACCAGAAACCAAAATATATTCTTTTGCATTCAGCTGAAGAAAGAAACTCATACAGGTTTGGAATAACTTGAGGTTGAGGAAACAATGTCAAAATGTTAATTTTGGACAAATTATTCCTTTAATGTAATGTATGAAAACATACAGGTCCTTGGTGATAGTTGAATCCTTTCGCACAGTTGTAGTTGTCATTATCCAGGGCATTGTCATAAACACCACAGTACACCAGATCACTGTTAAACAAGTACAGACACACCAAAGGTTTCTACATACAAATGACTTCACCAATGCACAAATGTTCTAGACTAAACCACTTATCAAATCATGTCCAGTCAGCCAGCCAGAAGAGTGCACTTTTAACACAAGTAGCTGCTTAACCAACAGGCAGACAGCAGGTGTTGTTTTCTACTCACTCTGGATCCAGCGTTTTCATTCCCAGAGGACCGAGCAGCTTCTTCTCTACTATCTCTAAAGCCTTCCATGCTCTTTCCACTGTAAACAACTCTGGTGCCTAGTGAAACAAAAGACTGTATAACAGAACATCCTCAAAAACTCTTGGAAAGAATCTCTTCTAAGCACTTGAACTCACCACCACCATGGCGATGGTGAAGTTAGGTCTGAGTTGGTAGTCACACCAGGGGCTAGAGGCCCCGTAACTGTCTTTGTAAATGCATTTCTTGTGGACCAGGTCAGGATGTTGCTCATTTGGGTCTGAAGGGTCTTCTGACACGTAGAAAAACCTTTCAAAATTCTCCTGGATCCTTTGATTCCACTCTTTATAGGACACCGACTGTTCTGTTCCTGGAAAAATGACACTGTAATGGTCCTGACGAATCTTTAAAATATATGAAAATTGATTAGCATGCTGTCAGCTGAATATACTGTATCTTAACAGTGAATTGTGATACTTCTGAAGGTGTGTCTTTTCAACAGGACACAAATGTTTAGACTCAAAAGTGAGTCACTGTAGCAACAAACGTACGCACACGGCACACCACTAAAATGTTGCTTTGGTAGTAGTTAACCTTTTCTGATGGAATGTAAATAAAGTAAAATAAAAGCGGTACCTTATTTAAAATAAAGTACTATATAAAACAAAATAAAATAAAACAAATTAAAACAAGATAAAATAAAACAAAAGACAAAAAGCAAAACAAAACAAAAAACAAGACAAGATAAGAAAGCAAAATAAGAAAAACAAAACAAAAGATAAAAACAAAAATAAAACAAACTAAAATAAAATATTTCATTACTGGCACCTTATTTTGTAATAAAATTAATTAAAACTAAATATTTTATTGTTGACACTTTATCTTGTAATAAATTAAAATAAAAAAAATAAAAAATACTAGCACCTTTTTTTGTAAAACTAATCTACAATAAAATAAAATAAAAACAAATATTAATAGCAAATATTTGTAAAAATCACTTTGTAATAAAATACAATATTTAATTACTGGCACCTTATTTTGTAACAAACAAAAACACTTAAACGTTGACAGTTTCATTGAGAATGAGAATGTGTTAAAGAGGATGTACCATCTCTGTGTATTTCGACAGAGGAGTATGGGAAATTTCCATTCTCATTCATTGTCATCAGCCAGCGCACTGCTGACTTACAGAGACCCACAATCTCCACCGCAGAGCCGTCCCTGCATATAAACACAACACCATCATCCACTTGACGTATTGAGGACTGGTTTATCCAGGCTCAAAGCTACTCAATCTCAGTGTTTCACATTAAAAACGTTCTTTTGTGCTAAATACATTGGAGCATTATTATATGGGTTTAGCATGACAGGTATGTTAGCGGGTAGTTATAGCAAAGACTATAGAATACCCAAGACATGTCACTCATATTGTTTTGAATGGAGAACAATGCAATGCTTAATATGGCCGCTCAATCGCAGGAAGCCCCGCCTTCTGAATGAAAGAGCCTATCGCTAATCGGTAAAGTCAGCGCGTCACTGCAGCTGCCGTTAGAAGTCCCGGTTGCTATAGAAACAGTCAGCGCTCTGAGACGCGCGCTCAGGACTGCGCATGCGCACTGGCTGATCTAGCCTGAGAAATAAGCTTTTTATAACGCTATTTGAGCAAAAGAAACAACATTTATGACACAGTTGTTGTCCGATTTCAGTGGTGATTTCAAATATGAAATTTAATCGTAAGCTTAGTGAACAGTTTTGGAGAATTTGATGTTTCCCCATACAAAGTGATAGGAGCTGCACTTGGATGCCCGAGAGGCGTTTCAAAGATGGCCGCCGAGTGACATGACTTGTCTTAAAGAGATTTTGGTTATAGTACCTGGGTGTGGCTGGAACACCTCTATTATGGGCTTTGTCGCTCTCTCCCATTTTATCCATCCACGTCCCACAGTTGAAGAGATTTCCACCGTAAACAAATCCTGTCTCGGGATTTACTTTGGCCTCCACATTAAAGCCTATGGGACAGGACAATAGGAAAAGCAAGGTATGGTTTGAGACCGACATGGAAAAACAGTCTTAGAAAATGACTCACCCTCATCTCGCATGTTGTGGTCGATCTGTGGACCTGCGTTTCTCTCTCTGAACTCTATTCCCTGCATATGATGCTGCATAGCCTCTTGAATGACCACGTATAACGGCTGGTCGTGAACCTGATACAATTCATGAACAAAAATATTAACAGCCTTCAGTCAAAATGAAACCATGTCACATCAAAAATAAAAAAAATAATAGTTTGTGCATTGTGCCTTTATAATCTAATTAAATATGTACAGATTTGTATTTTAAAAGTGATATATACACTCAACATAAAATGTCACTACCTTAATTTTTTAAACAATTGTAAAAAGGTTGTTTAATTATACAAAACATTTACAGACATTAATAAAATAAAATAAAACAAAATCAAATCAAATAAAAAAAAAAAAAAAACATATTCTGGTTATACATTTCAATAAAGCACTTTTTAATATGAGGACTAAGGCTGTTAAGCTCCAAAATGATAAAAAGCTGCACAAAAAAAAGCATGGTGGTCTACATAAATCATATAATAGCGTAGTGTGATGAATTTAATGTTATTCACTTAAAATCTGGCCCTAGATATGCTTGGGCAATTAATTAGCCACTTTCATAGTATTTCTATGGTGCTTTTGTGTCCTTTCTGAAGTTTGAAAGCTCCAGTGCCAATTCATTGTGATTGCATGCACAAAAAATCTCATTCTGTGTTAAATAGAATAAAAACAATCAGAAAACAATATCTAAAGACGTAAGTTATGAACCTTGAGATATTACATTTAGTATATGAGCAAAATGTCTAGATAAGATAATGGCCATAAAAGATGCTAACCATTGCCAATGTAATACGCAATTGTGAAACAAACTCATAAAATTTAAATGTTTATTTATTCCAGTGACTAATATGTTGGATCTATTGTTTCCATTCTTCTTACCACTGTCCCCGGGGGCTGTGCCTCAGAATCATCATTGGGATACATACGTGACACAGGACACATAAGAATATCTGTGCCATTGCGCACAATATTACAGTAGTCCTGGATACACTGAAGCCACCACCATACTGCATCACGGCAGTTGTAACGGGCTGCGACACCCTGACCCAGCAGATTAGGGATCAGACCGTGGCGCATCGTGCCAGCAAAGGCCAAGATGATATTTCTGTCAGAAACAACATCAGATTAGAGGATGATCTCAGAGTTATTGGTATGCATTCTAAAATTAGATGCTCACCTGGCCTCTAGGTACCTCCCTGTCAAAAGCATGAGGCCACGCAGTGCTATGAAAGTGTCTCGCCCCCAACAGCGGAAGATTCCAGTGGAGAAATGTGGCAGACCTGCATGGGTGAAAACATTTTTTCATAACAAATCCCACATTAAAAAGTTTGCAATATGTAGAAGTGTATAAGTTGGTACATCAATAATAATTATTTTAATCACAATGCAACTTAAAGGGATGGTTCATCCAAAAATGAAAATTCTGTATTTAATTACTCGCCCTCATGTCGTTCTAAACCCGTAAGACCATCGTTCTTCTTCGGAACACAAATTAAGATATTTCTGATGAAACCCGAAAGCTTTTTGACCCTGCACAAACAGCAACGCAACTACCACATTCAAGGGCCAGGTAGTAAGGTAGTAAATACATCGTTTGAATTGTTGAATAAAGTCGTTATTTTTGTTTTCTTTGACCACAAAAAGTATTCTCGTAGCTTCATAAAATTAAGGTTGAACCACAGATGTCACATGAACTATTTTAACAATGTCCTTACTACCTTTCTGGGCCTTGAACGTGGTAGTTGTAATTGCTGTCTATGCAGGGTCAGAAAGCTCTCAGGTTTCATCAGAAATATCTTAATTTGTGTTCTGAAGATGAACGAAGGTCTTACAGGTTTGGAACGACATGAGGGTGAGTAATTAATGACAGAATTTTCATTTTTGGGTGAAATATCCCTTGAAGCCTCATTAAGCATGTCAATATGGTAGTATACGCATAATTTTATAGGCATGGCAACACTTTTAGACAATATGCACCTGGGGCCCAAGTGGTTCTTTTTCTGTAATTTAAAGCATTAAATTAATATAAAAAGTCCTGTCAATCAAATGATTTACAGTAGATGGAACAGTGTATGAATCCAAACCTGCAGCAAGAGAAACACAACACTGCTCCTCTTGTTTGGTCACACTGTTGAGTCTGACCGGGACATCCTCCAGTTCGGGAGAGAGGGGCGGCAGGGCAGGGACACGACCCACCCCACACATCTGAACTGACCCCAGGGAAAGCTGCTTAACCAGAGTCGACCCATTCTGAACAAAGCTGTAACCCATTACACACATTTACAAACTATATCCAAAATATACAGTACAAATATTACACTCTCATACTCCTAAATATTAAACTTTAAAAGAGAACTAACCTGGACATTTGGTTGATAACAGCATCTATAGCCGTGGCATACGCCCCGACAATAATGGCATCAAAATAACAAGGCACTAAGTAGCGTGGGATATGTTTGAGGTATGTAAATACAGAGCTGAACCACTTTCCAACCTATGAAAAATAAGAAAAATTAATTTAGATAAGAAGTATGCCACAACAAAGTGCAAAACAAAAAAAAAACTTTTATATATTTTTTAAGATAATAAGAATGGTTTGAAAAAGACTCAGGTTGAGTTGCATGCCAAACTTCATTACCCCCCCCCCCAAACATTACTAAAAAAACATATTTCCTTTCTTACCTCTCGCAGAGCTCCACCTTTATCCATTAGGCGAGAACTCACGTAATCGATCATCCAATCACCTTGTCTGAGATTGTCACAGAACGGATGTCCAAGGTCATTTTTGGGCCGAATTTCTGACAACACTGACACGAAACCTGTGAGTAATAAAAGCATGAGGTTTGTACAGCCACATAGCTACAGTGACCCGAAACCAATCCTGTTACATGTGTATTTTGGCACCTTGTAGGCCTCCATACTTCAGCGGCATCCAGGATGGTATATTGTAGCAGCCACCGCCATCTTCCTGTTCCTCCGCTTCACAGCGGAATAACAACACGTTCAACTCAGCCAGAGTCAGTTTGGACATTAAACTGTCACATAATTTAAAACAACAGGCCTTAGTGAGGGAACTGAATTAAACTGACTCGTATCATTATGAATTAACTGTCAAACAGCACATATTTCGCTTTCTAAACAAATGAATAACTGGGAATTGTATTTGAAAATGATTAAGTTAAAAATGACTCACAAGTCTAAAGCTATTTTCAGGATGCCAGGGACGTTGCTGTCGGTCAGACTGCCGGATTTATACAGCCGGTTAAATTGTGAGAGTTGAGTTCGCAGGTAGCCGACCATTTTCTGAGAGTTTGGATCGAGACTCAACCTGTGAGATTGGTTGCATTTTGAAATGAAAGAATTAATGTTCATTTAAAGGAAGAGTTCACCCAAAAACGCAATTATTTATTTGTGCTCATGTGGTTTTAAACAAACAAATGCTGTTACTTTTTCCATGGAACACACAAAAAAACACTTCCATGGATTTTTTTCAAGATCTTTCAAGCTCCAAAAAAGACAAAAGAGCAATATAAAACCACAATAAATCTTATCTATATGATTTGTGCTCTTGTCCTTTTTGGAGCTTGAAAGATGAAGTTTTGTGTGTATGTTCCAAGAAAAAAATTACAGCATTTTTTTTCCTTTATACAAACCATGGTCACCATGATTATATTATCATGACATTATATGTTTGTTGGTTTGTTTGTGGTTAAACACCTTGCCAGCTTCTGTGGCTATTTTCACGGCAGTAAAGGTGGCAAAATATTTATATAAATATTATTTTTAAATATATTTGTGTGTGTTTAAAAAAAAAAGTTGACATATGGGTGAGTAAATAATTGTAAATATATATAGTAGAAATATATACACTTTATTTTTTTTATTTTTTTTTTTAATTTATTTACTCACCCATATGTCGACTTTTTTTTTTTTGAAACAATTATATTAAATAGGATTCATTTCATTTGGTGTGTGCTTGTTTACCTGAATGCAATTACACTACCAGGTGTGAGCTTTTCAAACAAAATCTCCTCAACAAACTCACTGCGGCCCTTTGTGGTGGCATCTCCCTGTTTTATGATTTCACTGTCCTTTAACTGAAAATAAACACATGTATCCAGGCCTACATCAGAAGGGACATGCTTTGCACACAAGTACTGTACATTAGTCAAGAAACTATACACTTCCATGAAACTTCTATAAAAAAAAAAAAAAAAAAAAAAGAGCATACCAAAATAAACAGCATGCTAACAAATACCCAGAATACCCATAGAACAGGTTCTCTGTTTGTTAGTCTTTTCTCTGTTCGATGACAGCCATACAGATATAAATGCAATCCCGGCAGCCCTCCCTTTCATGTCAGAGCACAGCTGCTACCAACACTAGTATCATGTTACCTGGATGTGTTCGCGGATCTCGACCGTGTAGTTCAGCATGCCGTTAATAAACCTCTCATCTTTCACATATGATTCAGCGTTTCTCTCCACGGTACGTGCTTCTAAAATCACCTCCTCGATTTTACCTGCGAAATGAGATGGCAGATAAGAAAAAAACACTTGTCTTGCTGGTTTACAAGTGCCACTGATTCATAAGAAGTCATACTTCAGTGATATTTGAAGAGAAAATGAAATGTCAAACTACATAATGTGCAACACAAAATAAAACAGATGAGTTTGATTTCAACAACAAAATCGGAAAGCAAATTGGAATTGGAAAGCAAAGTACATTCAGCGCTAAAAGTGTTCGCGTTTGTACCTGGGATGTACATGGGGGCCAGATGCTCTCTATATTGGTGTGTTTCTGGGTTTTTAAAGGCCGTACGAGACACAGTCACAACAGACTGATGTGTGCTGGGACAATGCCTGGTCACAGCCACAGTATCTTCATCCAGCTGATCTACGTAAACCTTTAACATGCATGATGAACACATATTAATACACAGACAGTCATGTGCAGATTGTGCACTGATGGTGGTGTAGTCAAATGGTAAGAGGTGTAGGTTACAGGTTTAAACCTTACAGTGGGTCCTACCACCCTAGTAAATACTTTACAACTCAAATAACACACATATTCATATACATTTTCTTTCATTTATTTATTCATATATTTTTAGTTAAAATTATTAAACATAAGGTTTATACACAAAAGGTGTATTATCTTAAAAATAAAAAAGAGAATGCAAGAAAGTAAAGAAATTTTTAGAGATTAATTAGAGATATAATACAGAGATACAAAAAGATACTTTTTTAAATTGTCTCTTAATAGTTCAAATACTTTTTGGGCCATTGTAAGTGCTTTAAATAAACCTGTTTCACATTTCTTATTTTAAAAAGACTTTGCATTATAAGTTCATTTGATATGAGTGACAAGTTGAAAATATTCACAACTGTGTGTCACAGATGCTGTCTGATGAAGTTTGAACCTGAAACATTTCTTTCATCTAAATTGAATCCAAGGGAATAAAACTGTCAGCAAAGTGACTACTGAGTTTAATTAGTAGTTAACAAAGAACTTGATTACAAGTATCAAAGTCTCCTTCTTCCGTTTGCAGTTGTGACTCATAACACACTTTTTTTATATCAGTTATGAGTAAACATGATCCTGACCTGGGTGAAGCCCTTCTCTGCCAGCTCTTGGTGGAGTTTGTTGAGGGCAAGTTTTCCTGCCATTATACCAGACTGGAGGTTCACCTCCCCGGCAGAAGAGGGCAGTGCATCAGGATTCCACTTGGGGTACAGACGCTCTTCCTATACTACTGAAATCTGAGGGGGAAAGAAAACAAGGTTGGTTAGCTTTAGTAGTCAGCTTGTGCTGGTAGACAATGTACCAACACCATTATGTGGGCAAAAAGCATTTCTGCATACACATTTGCAACATATTTGCCTGTTTGCTGCAAGGAATCCTAATATAAAGTGATCGGTCGCAAAGCGTTTACGGCTCAGATGACTGGCTCAAAAATAATTTCAAAAACGGTCTGTGAAGCAAAGATGGCAGCATGTTGTGCATTTGCCAGTGTTGCATTTACAGTGGAGTTAATCCCATTAAGATGAATGGGAATGCTAACTGATAGCTTTATCCAGGTATATTAGAACCCCCTGGGAAACATGACCTGAAAAGAAGGAAAAAAATAATAACAGAAAGGCTTTTGTTTATGTATGAATACTGACCCAGATACAAAAGACTCTGGCTGAGTGAGAAGAACAGAAATGATTTGTAGAGGGAGTTTTATAATCAAGGTGCTGACAGAACAAAGGATTCTTGTTACATAATTGGGAATGACGTAAATATATTTTTTTTAATCTGTCTTGTTACATAAAAATCATGGAGGGTAAATGACATATGATATGCATGTAACAAAACAAAATCTTAACACTGACTACCATTCAAAAGTTTGGGATCGGTCAGACTTTTAAAAGAAGTCTCTTAAGAAGTCTTTATGCTCACCAAGGCTGCAATTATTTGATCAAAAATACAGTAAAAAGGTGAAATATCATTTTGACTTATATATACAGTATATATATGTATGTGTGTGTGTGTGTGTGTATGTATACATATAACAAGTCTTAGTGTCACTTTTGATCAATTTAATGCATCTTTGCTGAATAAAAGTATTCATTTATTTAAAAAAATCTCTCTGACTCTAAATTGTTTTATGGTAGTGTATGATCAAAAAGCAGAAAAATGCTCCCTTCAAAGGAAGTAGAAAGTCAACAAGACCAAAGTTTGTCCAAATCCAAAGTCTGTGTAACATCCTGTGTATTAAGATGTCTGGTTATGACTCATTGACTGGTTATGACTTATGCACTCATTAAATATATTTTTTGTCATCTTAAGGTTCCTTGAATTTGTTTTGAAACAACAGATACTACATCATGGTGGCATAACCAGTTTTCTTAGAAGCTGCCTTCACACTAAAATGCTGTCTGTTTAGTCATTGACCGACTGGACAGCAAGGCCTTAAGTTTCAGACACAACAAAATCACTGCAGACATCTTTACCTGGTGAGGTACAAGCTCATCGTATCCTCTAGTGCTGCCTGAGGCACAGCAGGCCATAGAGACAATAGCAGTGCTGGGTAAAGCATCAAACACCGAACGAACCTACAAGAAAAACAGGAGGTTTTTTAATTAAAAAAAAAAATAATATAACATAGTATAAAATACACAGTAAAACCAGTAGTAATTACCTCAAAATATAAACACTTTACAGGATGTTTAGTCTAAAATACTGTAGCATGTGTGGGCTCTTTGCTGTAAATTAATGTTACTGACCTGAATAGGACATTCGTTGTCATGAGTAACATCCAAAAACATGGCGTGAGCGATTGATGGCACTAAAGGCCTGAGGTTTGGTTGTACGAAGGAACCTACTGGCTCCCCTCCGAAACGGTATACCAGTCGACCTTCCTCATGACTGTCCCCAGCACTCATGGCCTCTGATGAAGACAGAGCAGATCTTCTCATTAAAAAGGCCAAATTTAATATGACAGCCAGGGTTGATGTTGCAGTATAATTGGGTGTTGTTGTTGTTTTTAATATGGCACTTTTCATCTCTCACTTTGTGTACTAACTATATATGTACTGTACATACATCACAGGAGAATTATGTCATTTTTCTCTGGAAGTTATAAACATTAGCACCACAGCTCGGTTGCTCATCATTATCCAAATAATATTTTCACACTTTTAGAATCATTTGACAAAAATTAAAGATTTATTGGAAATGATGCACAATAAAACGTACACCAATTTTTCAAAAATGTTGAATAATGGTTGGATATGATGTAAATGTCCCCACAACTTTGGACACCAATATTTGTTTAAATAATGATATGAAATATTTTCACACTCTAATTATTGAAATGGTATTGATTTACATTTTGCTGAGATTATCATAGCTTTAAAAACTTTATTTTAATGATACATGTCTATTCCTGGGTCAAGGGTAAAACAATACAATGTAAACATATTAGGTACAAAGAAAAAATAAGCAAAAATAAATGATTTTAATGTGGCCTTCATATAAAAAAAATAGATGAATATTCTCTGTGAAACAACTCAAATTGTATCAACAGCAGCTGTGGTGTTTTAGCTCATTTTGAGAAATGAGTCAGAATAATTTAGAGTCATAATCAACAGCATGTCAACATTTGCTGTATTTGCATTTCACACATCATGTTCCTTAATTCTGTGCGTCACTGTAACTGCATTTCCCAATCTCTGTGCGTCTTACCTCGGATAAGGGAGGTAATGCCAAGCCTAGTCATAAAGATATTGTCCAGCTCCTCGCTGCCAGTGAAGAGCTCAGCCACCACATACAGTTCAGGCCTGTGCTGACGAGCAACAGCCAACATATACTGCAGCCCACACAGCAGGAAGGTTAGATAGACAGAACGATAGATAGGGTGACAGGTAGATAATATAGAAGCAATTTAAGCAAGACAGACAAATGAAGGTGTGCAGTGTATGACAAAAAATAGGAACATGCTCAGGTTACATAATCAGTCATTATCGCATAAAGCAGGTTTATTAGTAATGAAATGTGTTATTAATGACATATTATCAAATTAAATGATGGAGAGAAAGAGTTAATGTTGCCAAAAAAGATATGAATGTTTTGAGTAAACAAAAGAGAGGAAGAAAAAAAAAAAACAAAGAGCAAATTTAGCAACAAGGGCAAACATGTGTCTCTTGCAGTCTGCAGTACCTCTGACGAGACTGGTTATTCCCAGCCTATTAACAAACAAATTGTCAAGCTGTTCACTTCCTGTAAAGAGTTCGGCTATCACATAAAGATTGGGCCTGACCACTCTGGCTGCAGCTAACATGGCCTATAGACAACATACAAGATGTCACATCCAACAGTACATGTCAAATACCTGCAGTACAACCTCAAAAGGAATGAAACTACATATTTTCAAAATGAAAATTATCACTTTTTGAATTTACCATAACACTGCAGAGTTTCTGCCTGTAGCACATGATGTCATTTGTATAAATATATCATGAAATATGCATGCAGATCAAAAATAAAGTGGAAATCTGAGCATGTACCTCAGCCACATGAAGGGGTGTGGCGTGGCAGTTATCCAGACGCACACCGGAGAAATGTTTGGCTGTGATCTCTGTGTACTTCTTCATGTGAGCCCATAAGTAGGGACAGTCCTCTGGTTTGTCGCCATAGCGAAGTTTCACGCTGTCACCCCAGCCGACAAGCTCTCTTCTCAGGTAAACATTAGATCCTAAAAGACAGATAAATGAATTATAGGCTCCTTAACCGGTTAGACATTCTTTAGTCACTTTTTAGACCAGCATCAACCAGTGGGGACCAGCATGCTGGTATTTTCATTACCGTTCAGCAGAAACCAAAATAGACACATATTTTGACTCACCTTGCTCTGCAAAGTTTCTGAGCGGGTCATCTCCAATGACCCATCCATTATGGGTGAGCAGATGACAAGCATCATTTGGATTCTGCATCAGCTGGTTTTCCTGCTCCATGGTCATGTGCTCAAATGGGAAGGTAAAATATCTGAATCATTAAAACAAGGCTGAACTGTAAATCTGCCATTCTCATCAGCGTATTTACAAAAAAAGGTCAAGTTTACAAAATACCAGATGTCTACAATGACCACTTCTGAG
The DNA here is from genome assembly GCA_021397915.2 of Tor tambroides. NCBI lineage: Eukaryota > Metazoa > Chordata > Actinopteri > Cypriniformes > Cyprinidae > Tor > Tor tambroides. The sequence continues at coordinate 147,788 of JAFVLL020019911.1, forward strand.
GAAACATTAGTAATTTAGATTTATTTGTGGAACAAAAAAAGTTCTGTTTGAAGTAATTAAAGGTAGTTCACTCAAAAATGAAAATTTCCTTGAAATTTACTCAAGCCATCCAAGATGTAGATAAGTTTGTTTCTTCATCAGAACAGATTTTGAGAAGTTTAGTATTACAGTACATCACTTGCTCACCAACGGATTCTCTGCAGTGAATGGGTGCCGTCAGAATGAGAGTTCAAACAGCTGATAAAAACACCACAATAATCCACATGACTCCAGTCCATCAATTAACATCTTGTGAAGTGAAAAATTGTGTAGGCCTATATTAAAAACCGTCACTTCTAATCAAAATATGAGTTCATAATCTATAATAACAATTCCTCCAGTAAAAACACGCAACCACTATTATCCTCTGCCATCATAACCCACCAACATATTTGTTTAGAACAGTTTTGAACAGTTTTTACTTGTAAACAATGCTTGATGCTGATTTGATTTAGATTAAACGTCTTGATGTTAAAGATAGAGGACTCATAATTTAGCAACAGGTGTAACTGTTTGAAGGTAAAACTGTCATTGCTCGTGCATTGTTGTGATGCTTTTCTCAGTTTGAACTTCCATTCTGACGGCACCCATTCACTGCAGAGAATCCATTGTGAGCAAGTACTGTAATCACACTCATCTACATCTTGGATGGCCTGTCAGCTGATTTCAGATTTCCTTACTCTTTTACAATATGCAAATACAAAACAAGCTGTGGCTGGCCAGTCAGATGATCTCTTCATGTCTAAGCAGGCAGTTCTTGGCCAGAATATGTTGCAAAGCAGACCAGACTTTGTGCTGCCAGTGTTGCTCTGCAAGACTACGTAATATTTACCTAGTCACCAAAGGGTTTGTCCAGGTAACAGGTCCAAGTTGAGGGCCGTGGGCTGCAAGCCTTTCATAACAAACCGTTCCCACGATGCAGTTTATAGCCTTGAATAAAGAAATGATATAAAGTAATCAGAATGACATCAAAGCTAAACAGACAGATCATCTGTGAATCATGCACACAGAAACCAACCTTGTCATGATGACTATGCATTTCCTTATAGCATTCCACATTTAGTTCCTCTAGACTCTTCTTAAACCAATCACAGCACTCTTGGATGGATTTGGGACCGTTACTGTTGTTTTGATAAGCACATAAGTGGAAATTAAAGTTTATTTGTTTACAAAGTGCTGCACACTGGCATAATAAGAAGAAAAACAGACATAAAATCTAGATTTAATGTAGAAATGGATGACTAATTAAGGAAATAAAAGTAATATAATATAATATAACATTCCAAACTATGGTCAAATCTTTCTGCACGATTATTTGACAGTGAAAACTGGAGTAATGGCTGCTAAAAAAGTCAGCTTTGCCATTACAGGAATAAATCACATTTTAAAATATATTATAATAGAAAATTGTTCTTTTAAATTGTAATTTTTTTTTTTTAATATAACTGTATTTTCGATCAAATAATTCTAATTTGTTCAATAATTTAATAACAATATAGACTTACAAAACATTTTACATTTTTGTAAAAATAATACTTTGACATGTTGTACTTTGACAAATGCATATAATTTTATGTAGGGGCTGCCATGTTGATATTATATGACCTTCTGAATATTATTACTTTATTGTGATTATACTTGTTGTGATTATACTTATCTGACCCTGACCTTTTCATGTGAGATAATTAAGAACTAAACAGATATTTGGTCACAGAAAACAAATACTCTATCCAAAAAAAACATTAATCATTAAACAGAACTTGAACATGAAGTGAACTTACGTGTGTCTGCCAAACATCTCCAGGGCCAGTTGCATGTCTACAGTGTTGCTGAGGCGCCTGTACTGTGAATCCTGGATGACTTTCAATTTTGGCTTTCCCTCCAGCTCAGGCCCAGCAGGTCTGTTACCTGCAGATGGCAAATACACCCAACTTAGCTCAGACCCTACAAAATACAAGTGAACATGCTAACAGACACTCACCAGCCTGAAGAACCTTCCTAAACTGCTCCACGGCTTTCTCAACGTTCACCTGTAGAAACTCCCATAGTTTCAACTGGGAGAAAACCTCCGTCCACAGAAGCCCTCTAAGGATCTGAAACATCAAGCCAATTTATTGGTCACCACAAGCTTTAAAGTATTTTTGGAATATAAAAAAAATTGTGACACCCTCAAGACTCACAGTAATGCGTTTGTCATTCTCAAAAAGAGGTGGAAGGCCACTGTCGTTGTATTTTCCATCTGCTATGGCACAGCTGAAATGCCACAGGGCTCTGTCCAGCAGCCAGGCTGGCTTCAGATGAGGAGAGTTTACCAGGTTATAGCCACACTCTGGATGGAATCTGATCCACTTACTGTTGGCAGCTAATCCAAAGGAAACCAATCATAGAATCATTGTCTATACCAGGGGTCGGCAACCCGCGGCTCTTTCATCCCTCTGCGGTGGCTCCCTGTAGTGTGGGTGTACAATACGCGGGGGAGGTGTCCCCCCGACTTTTAATAAAACCCAAACTCTTCCCCTGCACTTTTTCCTCGGTCAAGTGTGTTAAAGTAGAGGTGGCCAACGTGAATAAATCTAGATTTAGAGAAGAGATGGTCACGTCGTTTTGGATACGTTTTATTCGTATCCAAAACGATGTGAACATCACGGAACGCTGAACACTCTCACGCGCTGTATGTTTCATTCATCCTCGAAGCCGGAGGGCGCTCTCGCGCAGAAAGTCCAAAACGGACTCATATGAGAAGTAATAATAACTTGTGACAGGCATCCAGCTATCGCCAAGTACTCCAGAGTGCAGAGTGCCAGAGGGGCGACACATTTGGGCGACACGTGTCGCTCCGCCCACCCCCAATTCCATTGGTTTATAACACGGCAAATCTTATTGGTGTAGACCCGAGCATGCGCATTCTATTGTGTACGATTTTATAATTGATGTGGCCATATTACAGAAATATTATGTGCTAACTCTAGAATCATAGGCCTATCTTAATTATTATCTGTTTAGTAACCATGGTAATTTTAGTCAGATGAAGTCATTGTTTACAAATAAACTCTTGATGACAGCACCATCCGGGTTCTTCAGGCTGAATAGTACTTCATTCATATTTCCTTGAGGATCGGCAGGCCGCGGATCAGCACTAAATTGGGATTTTATACGCAAATTATGATAATTTAGATGTATTTTAGAGATGGACAAACCCGAACATAAGTGGCTGATTTTACGTTTTAAAGCACAACCCTTTTTTTGTTGTTGTTTAAAGAGATGAGTTATGTTGCTCAATGCTTGATTCTCTTACAGTTTTTAAAGGTTCCTATCTTATAGTAAATAAGTGTCCGTGACATCAGATATTAAAAATCCAATTATTTATGTATCCACACCCTCATTGTGTGTGCGTGTTAATCTGTGTACGGGATGAAGATTCAGTTATTAACACTCGATCATTGTAGCCATATAGACCATAACTATCGAATAGTAAATCACTCGGATGTGCAATAGGTAGTAGGCTACGTGAGCACTTTTAATGAGTAAAAGAGACCTTCTCTGTGATTAATATTTTTTATTTATTAAAGACTATAATAACTACTAAAAATCTAAAATCAATATAGTACAGTGATTCCTGGTTCTTTTTAAAGGATTGAGCCACAAAACCAGTAATTTAATTTGTGCATAGCCTATATATAAAAGTATAAATAAAAATGTTGCAGAAAAAATCAATATGTATTGCTTAAATACGTACTAAAGCACATTAATAATAATATTTGCTGTAGGTCAGATTTAATAACAGCTGTTTTAGTAAACAAAAACATTTAAAATAGGCCTATATGAAAAAATTGTTTCAGCAAGGTTTTTATTCCCATTATCCACACATAAAACCCCAGTTCATGCTGATGGACTAGTTAGTATTATTGTCTTATTTGTCACCGCAGTTGTTCTTTAAAATAAAACCATTTGCGTGTTTGTCCTATATCTTACTGAACTACAGTGAATTATCATCATAATTTTTTGCTTATCCACCGATCCTAAACTAAAGAATATAGGCTACATATAAATATATATTATACAAAACAGCTAAATCTCAAACAGTGGATAATTTTTATCAACATCGTCCAGGTAAAACTGCTCAATGTTTAAGTATGTTTGCTTCGTGTACTGTGAAAAGTGCAATAATATCTGACTTCATTTAACGTGCAACCCACCTGCTGAGATTGAGGACCACTATGACGTTCATCATACAGAAACTTAATTAATATTTCTCATAGGTGAGGCTATTTATAGCATAGGTAGGACTATATCAATGCCACGAATTAAGAATTTGTTCCCCAGACTTAATTCGTGAGCCGCACATATTACACAGCTCTGTTCTGCCCGAAGTATTCGGAGATGCCACCACCACGCGTTTGATAGGGAATTAATCTAACTAATTTGTGATGTTTAAAAAAAACACATTTGCTCATTGATTCTAACTAAATCGCTGTTGTTAGCACTTAATATTTATGTAGTACAGCTAAACAGCATAGATCATTCATAAAAACGTATGTAAAAGAATGCTCATGCGCAAACGTCTACACAAATAAGCTCTGCTGTATTATAAACCAATGAAATTGGAGGTGGGCGGATCGACACGTGTCGCCCCACCTTTATGTGTCGCCCCGCCCCATCGTCCAGGGTGCACTCTGGGGCTACTTGCTATCGCTGTAGCTAAGCTGAATAACAAGCATAAAACTTAACTGATGAAACGTGAAGACGATATGGTTTATGTGTGTTTTTCAAGTCTTCTCCAGGTAATAAATATGAATTACACAGTGGTAATTGACAGCATTAATTACAGTAGAAGCTATAAAATATATGATCTACCTTATTCTGTAATAAAAATGGAAAAAGTGTTTGTAGTATATATACTGATTGTACAATCATAACCATAAAATTGTCATTAGTAAAATATTTATCAAAAATATTATAGAAGACAAATTATTGGTTATTGTCCAGCAGTGTATTTTATTTCTTAGCCAGTTAAATGTAAGAGATAATATTTTTTGTCAATTATACATACATAAATAAATAAATATTATATTATTATTACTACTACTACATTTGACATTTCTGTCCCCCTCACTTCTGAAATGATTGCTACTCCCCTGTAACATAACTGAATATAAAACTTTAGCTTTATGCCATGTTATCTTTATTTGGGCATCAAATATTTTGTGGCTCCACGTGAATTTTATTCGGTGGGAAAGGGGCCAAAATGGCTCTTCTGACATTGAAGGTTGCAGACCCCTGGTCTATACAGACTGAGGTACAGACATTATTTCATCATCACTTTGACCATTTATCCATTTTATTTCAACCAAAAGGAGTGCTTTGTTTTCAAAACCCAAACATATGGAAGTGCAATCTTGTGTACCTGTTAGTATGGGATTATATTACATACACTAAATCAACAGTGTGCAGATATTAGGGAAATGAAAAGGTGACATATAAACATACTTAAATGACCGGAAATTAATTGTATGCAAGTGTCTGATAAGGACTGGTATGTTTGCATAAAATATACCAGTAAAAACAATTTCAAAATGGCTCATTAAGTGTGATAAACTTCAGTCTGGTGTTTAAAGAACTGCTCTGATTCCACATTAACAGTATCACGGCCGTTCTGCTCCACAAATGATGACAGCTGTGTTTAAAAGCAGCAAACGCTTCCTGTGGCAACTTACCAAAGACATCAGAAGTGCCTCTGAGTCCAAAAGTATTGATATTAATAAAATGCATCCTTTTTTTACTTGCAGCCAGTGATTACAAAAATCAGTATTTTGTTTTGGGATAAAACTCAGAAAATGTGCCTGATGCATGGAATTATTTGGTATTGCATATTTATAAGCATACAACATATGTAAATAGCCTTCCATTTTCCAGTAAGATAAAAGGTGGAGACTTCAGTATGTTCCTTTAAAGTCTCTGTTGTGAAAATAAGAACAAAAACAAAAAGAATACTGACCACCAAACATTTAAACTGTAGGAAACAATAAAAAATGTCCCATATTTACACACATTTATATTTTGGGGGATACTGCCATTTTTTCTATACTAAACAATATATTTGAAAAATCTAATTAAGAAAAAATAAGTCAGACAGGAAGACTGCTAAATTTTATATGAATAAGCCTGCAATGCATGCTGGGAGACTCAAATTGTAATTTTTTTCATTCATAATATATTTCAGAGCGTGAGCTGCAGGTTTATGTAATATTAACTCATATTTTTTAAAGGTCGGTATCATTTAATTGATTTAGACAACTGCTGCAATTTAATTTCTGATTGAATCTCAAGGGGTTAATTGAGGTGACTGTCACCTGTAAATGCCAATGTCTCATACTTAAAGCATGCTGAAATCTTACCTTAACATCTATAGCTAACATACCGAAAGCAAAATAAGTGCTAAAATGCAAACCTTTTGGCACCCTGTTGAACTACTTCTAAACCCTGCTGAAGCACTTTTACAGACTAACTAAAACAAAGCTGGTTGCCAGGAAACGGTTTTCAGTTTGACACCTTATTAACCTATACAGTGTTCATGAGATCAGATTTGTTCCCATGACCTACATGCAGCAGAGGGCAACATGAAACATTAGAATGTCACAAAGAACAAGGCGGCCGACGTTAATCTTCCTGCAGAGCGACCGAAAGGTCAAAAATCTCAACTATTGTGCTACAGATGTTACCAGCTTTCATCGACACTCTGATCGCTGCAATTTATATATAAATAGCCTAGCCACTTCGTTCTTGGTCTGCTGCGTCATTCTTCAGAGGTGACACTGCCATTCCAATAAGATGAACAGCCGAAGCCAGAGGCTTCCAGACACTGGAAACCCAATGCAGTGCTAGAATATTCTCCTAGCGTTATTCACTACATGCTAAAGACAGAGCAGAAACGTACCTGTGTGGTTGTACACCACATCTGTGATGCAAAGCATGTTCCACTCTTTCTTAATTTTTTCCGTCAGGTTGCCCACATCCATCCAGGTGTAATTCTTCCCAGGTGGGGAGAAATCAGGGTTCAGCTCTAGCTGATCAGCTATGGAGTAGCATGACCGTGATGCGCCTAGCTTTTGAAGAGGCGTGAAGTGGATCATATTGTAACCTGAACATAAAAAAACATGTATAAATAATTCCATCTTCTTCAGATAAAATGAGTTTTTTTGTACGTCTAAATTTAGACAAAATAGGTTGTTACTTGGTGTTTGAATTAGCCAACACCACTAATTATTAAAAAACTGAACTTGTTTGCAGCTGAAAGGGATATTAATATTAATTTCATTTTGTCAAATTAGAAAATGCTTGTCCAGACTTCTAAAAAACACAGGCACATATGGCCTGCATGCTAATACTTTATTTATGTGACTCTGAAAGGCTGTAATAACCAACAGATGGTCAAAGAGGATGAAGTGCAACCTGGTTTTATGAGGAACGTGTCTTTGTCTTAAATATTACACTCCATAAACCCAAACAGGGAGTAAATACCCATTTTATAGACATTAGTACTGTATATGTTTGTCATGCATGAGATTCATACCAGCTTCCTTGGACACTCTGAGTCTGTCTAGCCATTCATCCAGAGGGCCCAAACACTTTGCAAGGTAAGTCTGAACAGTAATGCAATCGAGAGGCAGGATCTTCCTCTCATGACCAATACGCAACACTGGTTCCACAACAATGTAGCCACCTCCGGTTCTTTCCTCATGCCTGCATACACAGTAGGGTAACACCTTTTTTTTCCTAGGAAGGCAATTAGATGCTGCCCAAATTCAAAGAAGTAAAAACAATAATACAACTTACTCACCCACACCCAAAGTAATACTGATAAGAGCCTGCTATCTCCAGGTCCAGTTTGCAGTATTTGTCTGAATCATCCTCTCTGCCGCTGGGGTTCACCCACTCCAGCTGACGGAAGCTGGAGCTGACGAACTTCTTGCCTGGTGCTGGGTAGTTGGTGTGGACATGCACACTCTTACCCTGCAGGGTCGGACCCAGGCGGAACTGAAGCTCAAAACCTAAGTGAATTGAAATGTGAGTCACATGAGAAAACAGCAGGGGGCGTTGAACATCAAATAACCCTGTAAATCTGAAACTTTTGATTAAATAGTGCATTTGTCAGTCAAAATCCTTGCATCGTAAAATTATTTTGTTCAGTAACTTATGCTGTAGTCCTTAGCAACTTTTTTTAAAATAAAAGGGCTTAAATATATATTTTTCATGTATTGTGTAATTTACGTTTTAGAACAAACCATTTAAAAAAATTTGTCATAAATATTTGCAGTTATCTGCTAATGAAATATGTTCTTTATTTCTCCTTTATTAAATACATTGTTTATAAAAAACATGATGTTACTTTTGCATATTTTGTTTTGGTGTACAATTTGAAAAAAATGTATCTAATGCATGGTATTTTAATGCATATTTAGAGACATACAGTGCAAAAAGCCAGTGCTAAAATGTGGAAATTGTAGAACATTTATGCTGTACAACAAAAATCTCTTCAAGTAGACTAACTCATAAATCTAAGATATTTCAGCTATTTTACAAACTCATAAAAATTCCAGAGGAAACCCATGGTTTAAGTAAGCAGTATGCTGGTATTCTATTTCATATACAGTACAGCAACAAATTGACCTCTGCATTATATTGTAAACTATATTTACGTTATCTGCACTGCAAAACCTATAAGCACCACAGAAAATGGCTTAGAACACCAGCACATTCCTCCGCTATATATAGCGGACAGCTTTTTGAATGTGATATTCGGTGCTCATGCACCACGAATAACACGTAAATCTATCCAAAGCTCCTCCAGGGGTCCAAAGTGTTGAGTTGCAGAGAGTAATAAAGTAAGAATAATAAAAGGGGAAGAATAAATGATGCATTAACACCAGCATTAAAAATGACACAATAAATATATAAAAGAATAAAATAAACATCATGATATCATGATGATTATGACACTGCATTTGCAATGCACAACTGATTATAAGAAAGAAGTTGTAACAATTAGACCTACCTTGCTCCAGGCGAAATAGAGTGCGCTCCAGTCTCTCCATGTCATTCAGGAGAAGCACTCTGGTCTGTTTGCCACGGAACATGTTGACGGTGCTTTTTTGGGATGCCCTTTAAACACAGGAGAGGTTACCTCTGGATCTCCAAGAGCGCAGGCTGCCATATGATAACAACGAACAACATGTGAACAATTTGCTGCAATTGATACAGGCTAGTGGGGGATTTACACGTTTCACAGATTCACAGTTTCTTAACTAATGCTTGCATAAAAATCTGACCTACTGACCTAACCTGACAAAACAGCACAGGGATAGATAGATAGATAGATAGATAGATAGATAGATAGATAGATAGATAGATAGATAGATGTTGCAATCACACAACTTCCAAAATATACATGTGTAGTGTATACTGTAAATTACTTTGCACATACACATGCATAGCATATGATAAATATTGTATGACTGAAGAATTATGTGTTGAATACTTTATACTGCACACAAATTTATAAACATTTAAAAGCTAAATTGTAGGTACTGTTACAACACTTAATGAACATACTAAAAAGACATTAAAACAATCCCCCCCAAAAAGACTTATTTTGACACCTGAAGCCTCTTATTGGGATTTTGTCCAATTGATAGTGCTTGACAGGAATTTCATGCATTACTATGTAAAGTAACTATTAAAATGATGTGCCATAACCTAAATTAGTTATTGAGAGTTTAATTACCAGCAACATCCGACAGACTCCTCACCGATGTGTGTCATCCAACGTTGGCCAAAGAGCAGACCTTATGCGTCTAATAAGGTTATGCATCTGAGGTGACATGACCTTTCAGTGACCCTAAATATAGCTAGCACCTTTGGAGTAACATCTCACTGGTTACATCAGGCAAAGCCTGTGAGGAACATGCGTTGACCATGCAGCACAGGTGTGTTATGTAATATATTTTTATTATTATTAATGTTATCAATAATGGCTATTTTATAGCCAATTATTTATTATTATTACTAGTGTATTTCAGCAAAATAACACAAGCACAAGCTAACAACAGCCTGCATACCAACACGACTTGGATTACCTGAGGAGTAAGGCTCAGTGCCAGAGGTAATCATGGTCATGCTGATTATTCAGCACTATAGGACATTTATTCGTGTGATATTCCTTACATTATTAGTAGTATTATACTGCGGCCTTCAAATAAAACGCTATTCTGTCTTGCTCCAGTCACATCCGTTCTGAATCTGCGTCGCGACGCAAGCACACATATTGGAACGCCCCTAGGCCAATCAAATTTGAGGACTGAATCTAAGTAGAATTACAAATTGTTACAAATAACCAAAAAAAAAAAAAAAAATTGTTACAAATACCAAGTAATAAAAAAAATTATGATAATAAACGCCCCTAGGCCATTCAAATTTAAGGATTAAATTTAAATATTGAATAATAATCTTTGCAAATATTTTTAATTGTTTGATTTTAAAGTGTAATATTACTAACTGTAAACTTCTACTTGGGGTGTTTATTATTATTACTTTTCACTTTTACAATTTGGTAATGAAAGCTGAATTTCTAGTGGAGCTAGTTAGATTGTATCCAGTTAGTATCGTTTGTCATTCATTTTAGCCCCACCCACACGTCTGTGGGAGAATCTTTGCGCAAGGCATTCAACCAATCACACGCCACTCTAAAAAGAGACCGCCCATATCGTACCGCGTGCCATGCAACTCAAGTACAACTGTGTGTTTTCGTTTTCTGTAACGTGCGATGGTAATTTATTTTAGATGAATGGAGGTAAGCATATGTATTATTTTATCCTTCCGTCAGCAGTTTATTGTGCTTGTCTGTCTGTTTGGCCTGCTTATTTTTTTTTTACACATGCGCAGACGTCTTCTCAACTAGGAAGTAGCTGCTGCTTCAGTATCAGTGTAAAGGTGAAAGTCGCTACTATTTGTGTACAGCTGATGCTTGTTTTTATCGAAGAGGTCAAATTTCCCCACTTTGCTTCCATTAACACTTTTATTCTTATCTATCTGTATCAGTTTATGTCTAACACAAGAGACAGAAACATGACCTTGACCCATATATCTCACTTTACGTAGACACCAGTCTGTCTGTCATCAAAACTTAAACTTGAATTTGTGGCTGCATTATTGCATTAATTTTTATACATATCAGATCAGTGACTATGAGTGTTGAAACTCTTCAGGCTTCTAGTACTGTGCTGGAGTCAGTAACAGTTGCAGCCCCCTCCTTATCTTTATTTGCAGGTTTCTCAGAAAAAGATGATTAGACAACAAGCATTTAAAAAATAGTAATGCACAGTTGACTATATGTATTTTCATCAGTGAATTATTGACATGAAGTTAAGTTATATATATTCTGCTCCTAACTCAAAGAAGTACTATGGTATTACTCTTTTTTGGAGATGTACCATGTTACTACCATCTGTTTCAGCAACATATTGATTGCTTTTCAAATTACCAATAATTTTGCAGTTAATATTGATTCATTACAGGTTCTCATGAAAATGTGGATTGTATTGCTGCTGCTCTCAGTATGTTCAGAGACAGTCATTTGCTACAGTCATGGAAAGGTTGAAGTGGCTTGTGGGGACATGACACCCCAACATGGCCATGATCCCAGCACCAAAAATCCACCATTTAACATCATAGCAGACAAATCCCAATTCAGCCCTGGAGAAGAAATCAAAGGTAGGAATACTGTTAGCAGGATTTTGATACTTGTTCTATGTTAAGCCTTTTAAAATATTGCAAATACATATTGAATATGTTATCATATATTGTTCATATGTACAGTGACATTATCAATGGCGTCTTCAGAGGGCAAACATTACTTCAAAGGATTCCTCATAGAAGCAAGAAATGCTGGGAATCTCAATGAAAAAGTTGGATCGTTTAAGTTAATCGATCCTCACATGTCTCAGCTTCTTACATGCGAAAGTAAAGAGGTCAGTGATTGTAGCATCCTTTTATTGAGAACAAAATATTTACTACAACACTGAATGAATGACTGACTCATTAGGAATATACTCATATTTCTAGTATTTGTTATTAACTCAATTAAATTGAATATTTAAAAATAAAACAGGAAATGGTATGAAGACCCTTTTTCATCAGATAAACAATTTTCAATATGCTCAGGGCTCTGCTGTGAGTCATACCAGTGAATCCCATAAGACTGAGGTCCAGGTGATCTGGGTTGCACCATCTGACTCTCCTTCCAGTGTGCAGTTTCTGTAAGTATTCAAATGCTGTTTTTACCCACCTTGTTTGTTATGAAACTTGATGTACTTTTTCTTTGCTTTCAGGGTAACTGTTGCCCAAGGCTATAAAGAATACTGGGTGAAGAGTCCAGGTCCCGTGGTATCCCAAAATGGTGTCGCTCCTCCACCACAAACTACCTTTGGTGGGTCCATTGTTGCCCAAACCACAACTTCCTCAATACTGTCACATTCGGTGAGTCAAACAATGCTGAAGTTACTGGAGTGGCAGTTTACACACTGTCATGAGTTTGTGACCCTTTCAGTCTCAAAACAATTGGAATATCTAAATAATACTAATACATATTAATATTCTCATCTCCTCTTCAGTTCACTTCTGAGGGCTGTGGAAGCAGGAAGTCCTGTCTGAGAGATCCACAGGGTTGTGACCCACAAAATGACACTGCATGTCACTTCCTGTCCTTCAGGGCATTGAGAAGTAGTGTGATGTTTGAGCTCAGTGGACCTGCAGAGGGTTACGTGTCCTTTGCCTTATCACAGGACAAATGGATGGTAAAATACACGGATGCTTATAATAATTTCTTATTTCACAACTTATTATATAACATATATTACTTTGACCTTTTGTAACATGACAAGCGCTATGTTCTCTTATGAATATAATACAATAAAATTAACTGAAATACAATAAAATATATATATTTTTTTTTAAATTACACTTGAAGTACTAAAATAACAAACTAAGCTGAAATGTAAAAAAATGATTTTATAGACTTTTTTCAAGAATAAACAAAAATAAAAATGACAAACACAACAAAATGTTATTATTATCATGCCTTTGAATGACGTAATAGTATGTCTTGGCATAAATAATAGCAAATGTGTTGTGCATTTCAGGGGAAAGATGATGTCTACTTGTGTATTAGAGACACAGACAGAGTTGAAATCAAGGCTGCATATGTTTCTGGGCGGACTCACCCAGAATACTCTTCACAGGTATAACTGCATTGATTGAACAGTGAAAATGTCTAACAAACAGCACACAGTGGTTTAAAGTTAAATAACTCGACCTAATGTCATTCGAAATCCATATGACTTAGTAAACACAAAAGATGATTAGCAGAATGTCCATGCTGTTCTTTTTCAAACACTGAAAATAATTATTTGCAAGCAACATTTTTGATTTATAACGAAATAAATAAATTTACTACTGCTGCTTCTCACACAAAGCTGGGAAAATAAATTGGAAAATAAGATCTATTGCTTTTCTATCAATTTTTAAGATTTTAATTTTGCAATTTTTTTGTTCAGTTGAAGAAAGAAAGAATGGTTTTGGAATCTAAAACAATTAATACAAAACCCAAGGCATTATTAATAGAAATTTACTTTGAAGTCTTTGTGCTCATATTCATTTCTAGAACATTCTGAAAGACACAGCATGGAGGCTGTCAGATGGAGTGATTCAGTGTAGCTTCTGCAGAGACATAATCCTCCCACCTGAGATTCTGAACAGGTTCAATCTGGACCAGATGTACTACCTCTTTATGGCTCATGGTCGAGCTGAAGATGGTGAGATATTGCTTTTTTTGTTTTGTTTTTTGTTGTTGTTTGGTTTCATTGAAAGTAGTATCAAAAGACTCTCTTTCTCTTTCTCCAGGGCGAACCCATCGACATGACCGCCAGCCTTTGATTTCAACCTATCAGACAGCCGTAACGGGACTTCCTGAGGATCTAACTGGTTCTCGATCACCCCTGATCATGAAATATCATGGTGAGGCCAAATAATAAAACTCTTTATACTGAATGTGATTTATAATATGCTATACAGTGCATTTGAATGCTGAATTAAATATATATGAAATACCATGGGATTGGACATTTTTGGGCCTGAGTTGTTATTAACTAAAACTATAAGGAATCGTTTATTTGGATCGTTACAAGAATCTATAAGAATTGTTAATTGAAACACAGCTGAAATAAAATGAGGCATAAATATTTTATGAAAAAATTAAATTACTCAAATGAAACTTAGAAAAAACTTACATGAAAAATAGAAATGTTGACTTGGCAACTAACTGAAATTAAAATAAGTTTATGTTGAGGATGTTGAAAATTACTACTGAATTAAAACTGAAATAAAAATGAACACTAAATAAAAACAAAAATTTCAAAATCACATAACAGAATTACTCAAACTAAAATTAAATTCAAAACTGAAAATATAAATATAAAAGCTAAAACGTTATTTAAGTAATAGTAATAATAATAATTTCATAATTATTTAATGACAGTAGATCAATAATACTAAAATAACACACTTTTGAGTGGATGTTACAAAATATTTCTATTTAAAAAATGCTATAAAATAAATTAAAATATAAAAATAAAAGCTAATTCAAAATAGTTCTTTGTATTATAATTCTAAAATAAAACTGGTTTGGGATCTTGGCAGGAAACATAATCCTAGCAAACACCCAGAACACCCTTTTAATCACATAGTAACACCCATGTGGCAACATTTACTAAAATCTAAAAGTTTATAGATAACATTTGGTTTCCGTAGACTGTTCTGAGATTTGTTTGTATCTATAGGGGCTTTCATGCTGATCGCCTGGACATCGACCGTCAGTGCTGGTGTCATCATGGCACGATACTTCAAACCCGACTGGCCCGAAAGGAATATCTTGGGGCAGAAGATCTGGTTTCAGGTAGGAGCTTGTTTGATACAATGAGGATTTCATTAGTTTTCAAATGTGAATCATCAAGGCTTTTTGTTTCCACAGTTACATCGAATGCTAATGGCCCTCACAGTTCTGCTCACCTTGGTCGGCTTTGTTTTGCCTTTTATGTACAGAGGAGGCTGGAGCAAGGTAACACACACACACACATATAAATGTCTGCCTATGAGTAATACTCATGCTTTAACAGTGTGTCATATTTTCACCCCCTTCATCACACACCTCTGACTGTTCAACAGCACTGCCAATGTGTCAGACCCACATGCTGTCTGCTCAGAATAAAAAAGCGAGGGAATGAATATCCCATGTTCATTAGAAGCGACCCACCATGTGGCATCTTTTTGGCCTGTTTCTGAAAAACATACCCACTTTTCTTCAGGGATTAATCAAGCACAGTGTTGATCGAGTGTCTTATTAAGTCTGCAAGTGCTGGTTTATTTGAGCCTCAAGCCGACACGTGTATCCATCCGTAAGGCTGAGCATGGGGGACACATTGTGACTCAACAGGGGCATCTGTGACAAACCTCTTGCCAAGTATCTGTCAGAGCTTCTGTCACTTCCTGTGTATGACCAGCAGAGGGCGCCCTGTTCCACACCACACCTGCACAAAATAATATCCATCAACCTTGTACTTTGGCAGCCTTTGAAAAGCTGTTTCCTGTCCTTACTCATTGCTTCATGAAGTTTGTTGAATCAAAGTTTGTTGACAATATTAGCTTCATGTTTACAGTGGATTCTAATCTGTATTGTATTATCCACAGCGGGCAGGCATACACCCCTATTTGGGCTGTGCTGTCATGGCACTCACTGTCATCCAACCTGTCATGGCACTTTTCAGACCTGCGCCAGACGCCTCAAGGTAAATCTTGATGACATTACAGCACAATACAGCCAGAAAAGAAATGTCCAGAATGAACTACTAGCATACAATGCAGTATTCACTATGTACTGTTTTTTAGTATATTACGTATCAAATGTTAGACTTAAGTGTTTTTGCTATAGTTTAATGCGAAGTTGACACAATACATTGCTGTGTTGCCATATTTTTGTCAAGTTGGATAAAATGTCTCAATCTGGTTTAATTGTGTGCTGCACATAGACTGGCAAATGTAGTGATTGTCTGAGTTTTCTATATATAGTGTGTGAGAAATAGTATGAGAATTATGGTATTCTGAACATACACAGAGCGCGTCATTATTTTTTATAAGGTTCTGTTTCTTAAATGCCTTTTATACAATACTGTTTGAAAGAAAATGTATACTTTTTCAGCAAGAACACATTAAAAAGTCACAGTAAAGACTTGTAAAGACTTTTAAATTAACTTCGGAAAAAAATGTTTGTTTTATATATATATAGTACTGTATATATATTTATATATATATATATATATATATATATATATATATATATATATTAGTACTGTCAAACGATTAATTGCAATTAACCGAATCCAAAATAAAAGTTTTTGTTTACATAATATATGTGTGTATTGTGTATATTTATTATGTATATATAAATACACACACATGCATGTATTTAAGAAAAATAAGTTATACTTGTATGTAAAATATTAATATATATATATATATATATATATATATATATATATCACACAAACACACACATATATACACACTATACATACTGCAAAAATTTGTAGGACAGTATGCAATTCCAGTATACAGGGTGTCTGAATTTCTTGTATGTTGTCTATACTATTTTAGAAACCTGTTGTGTAGATCACTGTTATATTAATATTAATTCATAAGTCATGTTTTTAAATGTATTTTCTGTATAACCTACTCTCAGGAGATATATCTTCAACTGGATGCATTTTGGAACAGGAACAGCCGCTCAAATCGTGGCTGGTAAGAAACAATGCTGTGAATAGTCTTGAATGGGTAATTATGTGGCTTAGATCCATATTAACAACAATGCTGACTGCAGAAATCAGCTTTGTACATTCAATAAAATTTAGTTTTGTCTGAATAAAATTGTGTTTTTTTTGGTAGCTGATTGCATATCATATATAATATTTTATAGTTTACTCTTATGGAGGCTAGTCCTGTTTTTTATGTCTGGGGTTATGATTTTTAATATTAGTTCAGGGGGATCTGAAGTATTAGCAGTATGTGTTATTAAACGCTGTCATAACCAAGCTGTGTGTTTTCATGATATAGTTGTCACCATCTTCCTCGGGATCCATCAGCAAGCTCTGCTCCTGCCTGCTCCGTGGTCCACAGGGGTCCTGGCAGCCATCGTGGTGTGGTTTGTGCTGGCAGATTTGGTTCTGGAAGTCCATCGAAGGGGGTTTTTACCTATAGGTCAGTAAACTGCCCTCATATGTGTGTTCCGTATTCCTTTCAGAGCAGTTATTTATTGTACGAGTAGTGTTTCTTTGCGCCTATGCAGGAAATCATTTGTGCTGTATGAATCCATTAAATTGTAAAATGTTTTATACTGCAGTAGTAATTGAAATGTTGGGTTGAATGCTAATCAGTTTGAAATGCCATAAACTTTCAGAGAAAAAACAATACGTTTTTATACTAGAAAAAAAAACAGGTTATTTGTAGATGCTTTATTCTTTACTTTAAATGTGCATTTAGTATTCTTATTTGTATGCGTTTTTCAGGTAAATATTTTAAAAATGTCAAAATCTACACTGAACATATTAATTCTGAAGACAAAGAGGAGATTGTGTTTGTTCCTGATGATAATGAGACTCATAGTGTGGTGAGTTGAGTTTATGTTTACTTCCTCATAAGAAACATATGCATTTCATTGATGATATATCCTGATATGTTGCATTTTTTTCCCAGGAATCTTGTTTTAAAAACGTAGTTCTGGCTATTTATCTTTGTGGAAATCTGGGATTTCTAACTGCTCTCCTTTGGACCATCAGTGCAGTATGACACACTCTCAGCAGCCGTTTACACATTTAGTCTTTGGGACTTTCACTAATTGTGCCTATTTTAAAACATACCAAAGAAAATATAGAGTAGGATTTAATTATGACAGGCAACTGGTCAATTTACAGTGATTATTAAAATTAAGTTTTATTGAAATTAAATTTCTTTTCTGCTGAGGGATAAATCAATTTAGTATATTTTTTTAGCACTTTTTTGTAATTTATTTTATATTGTATATGTACAATATGGCTTAGCTATAAAATTATTTGTTGTAAAGGACAACTTCTGCCTGTTATTTAAATGGCTCTTCCTGGTCTGCTTTTTTAAGTCTTTCTTGAATCTGAAGAACATATTTCCTTTGTGTGATATTGGGTGGCTGCATTAAATTAACAGTTTACAAGTAATTATGCTGGTCTTGACACGGTGTATGTTTTTTTCTAAATGTGAAATCATGTTTTAACCACCTTATTCTTGATTCTAGTGCCTAATACTGATTTGTGCATTTGATTTGTTGCCTGAAATGTAAATATTATTAACAATGTGTCCATTCTGTACAAAGACTGAATGTAGTTTGGATGAAGTGGACCATTTGAGGTTTTTACTCTGTAACAGATCAAACACCATTTTTAAATAAAACTTCTTAAAAATGAAACTGTGTTGCTAGCTTTATCTTTTAGAATATGTGCATAAATTGTGTATTAATATGTGTCTTTGCACTGTTATTTTAGTCCTTTAGGATCATTTGTACCTGTGCTGCTGGCTGTCTATTTTAAAAGATGTTTTGGTGATTTAATTCATGAAGATTAAATATCATGCAATTTATCTGTGTGTGCAGTAATGTAATTTCTTTGTATGAAGAAGTTTTTTTTGTTCTGTGACGTGTTATGTTAATACAAAGACAATATGGTGCGGTTGCTTGTCAACATAACTGTTTTAGTATAAATAGACAATTGCCTTTAATTGACATTTATTTTTGAATTCGTGTTTTGATTGTTCACATGATTGTTCAAACGGTAAGTATTTTCTTGAGACTGACATGGATTCAAAGGTTAGCAAGCAATACTGGTTTATAAGCATGGCGGTTTGACATAAATATGCACATTATCTGTAGACAACAAAGCAACAGGTCATTTTTAAATAATAGATTATTTTCTAAGATTAATGTAATTACTTAATAGATAGAAGTATTGAAATGTAATCTGGATGCAGAATATTATATATTAGAGCAATCAAATTCAGATTAATTATTTTAAAAAAAACAATGTCCCTTTGACAAATATACCAAATTGATCTGTTTTCAGTGATATTTAACAAAATACATCCATTTTGTATACATTTTCACTTAAATTTTATCCTAAAACCCTGTAATACTGCTTCAAATTTTCATATAATTTAGGGATATACAAACATTGCCTTACAAGAAAATACAATATGAATATACAATACATATTCTCCTCAACTTTGTAGACAAAACACTAAAAATATGGTTTATAAGTCTCTCCAGATACCTCATTAAAGAGGAATCACAAATATGCATGAAACGATACATTCAAATAACATTTAGGCATCTCGGCGTATGCAGATTTTTTCTGGATCATTAACAAAGTCACACAAGCAGCAGTAGCAGGTGTATATGCTGTCACAATAAACAGACGAGTTTGAGCATTGAAAATTCTCTTACGTAAAACAGCTGCAAATTGACGTCAGTGTCCATTTCTACTCATTGTTCGCAAACTCCCCTGCCTCCCAGCGCAGAGCCATGGCACTTTTACGTCGGCCTCCAGTGTAGGGTTCAGGAAACTAGTGAGAGAACAACAAAAGTGATTTCATTTTCTATTTTCTCTTTGGAAAAAATTCTACAACCTCTGGGCAACCTTATATATTTAAGTTACAGATCATTGTAATTCCATGTAGTCGATATGACATCCAACTTTTGCTGTGACACTGCATGCATATTTCCATATACTCACTCGATGATCACATGACAAAGCTGAACGATCCATTCTGCATGTTTTCATTGGAGATGAAGGAGATGATTTACATTTAATTGGCATGTCATCTGAAATTAAATTGACAACCAAGAATGAACAGATCTTTTCTGACAATGACATGCATATGTTTGCCGTCTCACTGATGTAGTCATTACTTCAGATTAACGGAATGAAAAATTCTCTCTTGGCATGACGTACCTGTAAACAATGAGCTGTCCAAACGGTTTGGAGACATCAGGAAGTGATCCTTCGAGTAAACACTGGCTCTTTGACGCCTGAGTTCCTCTTCTCGCTGCTTCACCATCTTAATCTCCTCATCAACTAGAGATATCGAACTCCTGGACCGCAGCTTGAAAAACGGGTTGTTGAGGAACATCTTCTCTTGGGTTTCCTCAGAGGCAGAATTCAAGTTGAACTCGGATGCACTTCGAATGATGAGGTTCGATGTCTCCAAAATGATGACATTAGGGGTATCTTCAGGTCTCCAGTCAGCAGATTTGGAGGACACCATCTTTCCATGCCTTGGACTTGGAGGGAAAGGCTCTGGCTCCAGGATGATAACGTTATTGGCGGCCATGTCTTGTTTCTGTGTGCTCTTGGTTGGTGAGGAGGTAATGATGAAAGAAGGCGTCTTGTTACTGAGAGATATACTTCCATCATCATCATCTTCCTGGTCTTCTAACATCTTCCTTTTCTCATCGACTTCTTGGCATAGTTTTCCAGGGTTCAAGTTGGCAGATCTTGCCCTGATCTGTACACAGTCACTGGAGTATGATTTTGACATTCCCCTCTCACGCCTCAGGTTCTCCTCACGCTCCAAGGTTAGGCGAATCTCCTTCTCAATAGGGGTCTCTGGGTCATCAAACGGTGATCTGTAACTAGAGTCGTCCAGACCTGAATCCTCAGAGCAAGGGCTGAACTGGGTGTGTGCGTAATCCTCTACAAGCGACAAGCTCTCAAGATCCCTCTTCGGCCTTTCGATGTTGCGGACAGGTGTATACATGAAACTGTGACTACCTTGGCAAGTGCCAGATCTAGTTGTTGGTGTGCTTACTTGGTGTGTCAAGTTTTTCGTTTGCTCTTCGATCTCTAGCCACTGTTGGCGAGCAACTTTGAAATCCACATGTTCCGTGCTGACGTTCTCGCTTTTCATTTCCTGAATCACACAATAATCTTTCGGCACCTTTTTGCTGGAATCGGATTTGACGGAATCAAATGAATTGCTCTTGTGGGTTGCTGAGCCTCGTCCAAGCTCCTCATCGTCTTCGGAAATCTTGGACAAGCCATGGAACAGTGTGGAAGGATTGTAAGATATCTCTTGCAGTTGGTCAACTGGCTCATTTTCCGGTTGTTCTAGTACTTCTTCTCCCACCGGAATCTCCAGCTCTTCAGTTTCCTTTGAAATGTCCTCAGTATTCTGAACTGTAGCTTTTTGAATAAAGAGTTCTTGTGCACTCAGCTCAAGACTGTCAATGTAGGAATCATCATCTTCCTTATTTATGGAGGAAGAGAAGATGCTCCTCCATTTCTCATCGGCTTCGCTGTCTGATGAAGCAGCAGCTATTTCGACCCGAAGACACTCTTCTAACTCGTCTGGGTCATGGCAAGACTCTGTGGAGACGTCTGACAGAACTTCCTCTCGGATGTAGTGCTCAAGGATGGTTTCTTCTGGATCTTCACATCCAAAACTTTCTAAGATGGCTTCCTGTGAGTCTATACCCAACTGGTCTAACATATCTCCATCGTCAACCTCATCTGGTTGGGGTGCTACGTTCTCCATTGGTTCCTGTCTTAGTGAATCTTGCCTCTTATGCGTGACATCATTCTCATACATGCTCTCAGCACTTGACGGAGTGTCGGATATTGAAGAGGTAATTGACTCGTTGCGATAAAGTTCTTCTTGAGGATCCTCCAAGACAAGTGCCTCTTTCGCACTGCAAACATCTTCCAGATCATCAGCCTTGGTCTCTGTAGGAGGTAAGCCTGCTAAAATGTCAGCCACAACTTTTGTACTAATGGACTCTAAAATGTCAGCATCATAACAGACTTGTTCATCTTTGTTTCCTGTGTCCTTACTCTCAGGTAACTCAGTCTCCAGGACTTCCATTTCACAGTCAATTATGTTTGCCGTGCCGGAGTTTTCACTTGTCTCCATGGTTACAGGCTCAGACAGGGACTTCAGCTCTGTATGCTCTGGATTCTCAGGATGAGAACAACCTGCAATCTCTTCCAGTCTATCCACCTCTTCAGGCTCAGTCGTAGCTCCCTGCAAGAGAAAAAGACGACAAAGAAATTCAAAAGCAGCAAGAGAAATCTCATTTCCCTAATCACCAAAACATTCAAAGCATATCAAAGCTAATTTGCACCCACTCGTGTTTAGTAGTTCTTATGTAATGCTAAATTTCCGAGAAGGTTTTTCAGGGCTTATTTCAGGGCTAGGTTTTCAGTCTTAAGGGGTTACCTGAGCTAGAGCTGATGTGGTTTAAAGTAATATTCCTTGCAAGAGGTTTTGAGTTTAAAACCTGCTTGATGGATAACTTTTACAAACAAATTAAAACCACTAAATATTTAGAAATGGTGGCACAATTGATTGCACTTTACGTTGAGTAATTTTCTGTTCTTTAATGGTTCCATTAACAATTTGAGGAACAAATGCAATTCTGTTGTTAATTTTAAATGAGAATGCACAAAAAATGTGCCACATTGTCATATGAACAACAATGTTAGGTCTCACAAGCCTTACAGTATGTACAGTAGGCCTACAACACATATCAAACGGTTAATGGAGTCAAAATAACGAAATGAACGAATTGCGGATAGTATGTGAGCTTGATACTGCTCCAACTGATTCATAAGTTTTTCTGTATCAATAAAAAACGGACTAAGAGTCACTTCCTGAGGGATGGGGTTTTGATTAACCAAAAGATCTGACTCTTATAAATCATTATTTTAGCATTATCTTTTGCATTCATGCTTCATATGTCAAGCTTTTTGTGATTCACTAAAAAGAACCGGTTCATGAAGGTCATTCGCTCGAGAATTAGACACATTTAAGGACGCACTTACAAATAACTGGGCTGAAAGCAATGAGACCATCCCTGCGTCCCAATGTGCATACTATCCACCCTATCTACCCTAAAAAGTATTGAAAATTACTAATATCACATAGAATTTAGGATGGATAGTATGCACATTGGGACACAGGCCTTGAATGAGACACTTTTAGTAGGCCTACCTTCCTCCGCCTGCATCAACGGAAGATACGCAATTCATAGGCCTACGCCATGACTGTTAACAAAACTGTACATTATGAAAATAATTCGGCTTCTTTTTTATTCAGACGGAACCTGTTCTGAAATAGAACAGATGCAGAATAGCAGTTGTAAGAGGGAAGCACAATAGCCTATTTGCTGTAAAAAAAAAAAAAAAAACAGTAAGGAATATTCTGAGTGAAATAACCTGCTAGATCCATTTTTTTCATTAAAGTAGAAATGAGATCACATAATCACAAATTCTAATGGGAACTAAGATGAAGAAGGTGAGTGAAGCACTCCTAAACACGTCAAGCAACACCTATGTTTTTTCCCTAATCTTGAGGCTCAAGTGTTGAAAGGCACCATGTTGTTTTAATTGCACAGCACTTCAAAAACCAGGTTAGTTAAGTGTTAGTTTCATTCTGCGTAGAAATTCTTACCTTTTGAACTGACTCTGCCAAATCGCACCTTTTTACATCTGTTTAACACATAGCGTGAAACCTATTTTTAAAGTGTATAAACAGGCATTTGAAATTCATCTTGGCTTTATTGTGTAAAATATGCAACATTTATGCTCTGTATGAGATTATTCCAGTGTATAAGAATAAAGTGGAAGCAATTGTTTAGTATCGCAGTGATTTTTTCACAAAAGTGGGTTTTAGTAGGCAGAAATAAGTAGATTCATTATATAATACTGCAGAACTGGCTCTTCTTCTCATGCATGAAACTTTTGTCCCACAGTTAATCAGCCTAGGCTCTGGATCAGACCAGGAAAGGAAGAGAAAGAAAATCCCTTGAGGGCGAAATCCTCTGACTGAACATCCTCATTGACCACAGGTTTTTAAAATTTTATTTTCATATCTCTATACATATTGAGAGGGGATATTATGTGAGAATTAACAATCAATCACACATTGCACGTCGTTATTTGTCTTGTCTTGTTGATGCGCCACTGCAGAGCGTTTGATCATGGCAGCGTGGTTTGTTTACATGGATTTTTCTGATCTCATTCGTACCAACTGCCGAGTGCCAAAGTGATGTGTGATCTAACACTCAAACTCTTTCTGACAGACGAAATCAGCTGCCATGGGGATTAGAAAGGGGATTTTTTTTTTCCTCAGAACATCAAAACCACAATTACACACTTTCATGCTGAACACAACGTGATATCAGTACAATATGGAAGTTGTGCTGAAATCAAAATGCACAAATTGACAGCACCATTCACAGATTTCATAAGCTGTTTACATCACTTGAAATGGCTTGAAATACTTTCACCGTCTGGCTTTTCCTTGATGCCCGTTTGGTATAATTACCACCACTGCATGAAAGTCTCCACAATCATTCAAAACTCAAGCGGCATGCTAATGCGACCACTAAAAACAGTCAAAATTATGTGAAATTACCATCCACTTCAGCGCCTGCCCATTTCACCCCAATCAAGCTACACAAAGGCACAAAGCCTCATGAAAATGACAAGCGGTAAAGTGTTGACTACCATGGCAACACCCCCCTACCCGACTCCTCCTCTAGCAGCTCAGCTTGTGAGAAAACTTCAACACGCTCGCACCCCCTCCATCTCAGCATTTGTGTCATGACAATCTGTATTCCATAAATTATTCAGTGACAATAACATTTGCATTGAAGGCAGACGGAGGTACCAGCGTGTCCCAGTACCTACCGTGAGCTTTAGAAACAGGAGCCAGAAGGAGATCATCTCCACCTTGCCAAGAAAATCTTCTCGGTGGAACCCGTAAGCACTCAGCTTGAGTAAATATGTTGTGGATGCATGGATAGGAAGTGAACTTGGGCTGATATGGGAGTTATTGGCAGAAATGCCACTGCGAGTTGGTCTGATGTCACTGATGTTGGCGTGAGCGGTCACCTCAGGGCATCTTCCTGGTACACTCAACACTCAACTCTGATTGGTCGCTCCAGTGTTTTTGCTGACTGATCAATAAGTGGCTTGTCAGTGAGGTCATGTGTCACATTTTGATGGATTTCCTTAAATGACTTCTGTTAAGAAGTGGTGTCATGGGGAATGTAAGAGTTGGGGGCGGAGCTATCACTAATAAATACATTTTGAGAGATACATTTTGAACTGCTTCAGTATCAAAAAGTTGTGTGCATCATTGTGTGAGCATAAACCATTGAAAAAGAGCATTTTAGGCTCAAGGTTGCTCTATTCAGAATGAAATAATAACCTGCGTGGAGCATCACAGTAACAGGTGCTGGGGGGCCAGAGCGTAGGTGGCCATTCAGACATATGTGACTGGCACTGAGCCCTTGGATATGTTCTCAGATGAGAAAAAAATGTCACTATGCGGCATGAGAGCACTGCAGACTAAGATACAAATGTCTCAAATGGAGAATTTGGAGAGATTTATCAGCTTCAATGGAAAAATGACTTGAATGATAGTGTTTGTTTTATTTACACATGACTATAAAAAATTGATTACATGTTATTTTTGAGAAAATATTTTGTGAAGCTGCTTGCAAACAGAAAAAAGTGGTTTTAATACAGCAACAGAATAAATATTAATAAATATATGTGAAAAGGAATATTAAATATATTTTTAATATAAAATGATATATACAGTATGTGTATAAAATCTTGTTTATAAAAAATATTTAAATAACAATTTGTTCATTTGTTCATTTTACAGTTGTAAATAAAAAATCTGAAATATATTTTATAATCTGTATACAAATTATATCTATTGTAATTTACTTATAGATGATTTTATGCACTTATATATATATATATATATATATATATATATATATATATAACGTGCATAAAATCATCTATAAGTAAATTACAATAGATATAATTGTAATTTATATATATATATATATATATATATATATATATATATATATATATATGAAATGTGAAATTTTGTGAATTTTCTGAATTAGTGAAATTAGTGAAATTGACTGAATTTTCAGTTATAAATATGGTTTCAATTTATAAAAGAACATACCTGATTTTAAGTTATATTATAAGCCATTATGAATACTGGATTTTATGAATACATTTATGCATACAGGTTTAGAAAATGTATATTTTTGCTGACATATTAATAGCAGTTCATGTGGCAGCTCTCTGCTCTTCTCTGCATTAATGGGAGTGTGAAATGGAGCAGGAGACTTTCTCATCTGTAATCATTTCCAAAGAGGATCCATCCCTGTCTCACATTTACCCCAGGCACACACACTCACACACACATGCCTCCTCTCACCCACGCGGACACTTTAATTCACTCTAAAACACACACTCACACACCCACACACACACATTCAGCTGAGAAGCCCAGTGCTGATGTTGTCTGACAACATCTCAGATCTCGTATTCCACGTTTTCTGAAGTGCTTGAGGTTTGTACAAGCAGCCTGGGATTAATTAAACTTTCACAGCTTCCGTTTCTCAGGTTGTTCCACAGCGACAGCAACATTTTCACGCTTAAGGGTCAAATCAGAGAAGACGCTGATGAATACAAGCCCAAAATAATGAGTTTTATTGATATAACTGATCTATAATTATTAAAAATCCATGACATGCCAGCTTATAAAAAATGTAACATTATGCATACCAAATATCAATGCAAGTACTTTTTCAATCTTATTTCTCACATTTATAATGCAACAATATTAAGTCTGATATAAAATACAGTAGAAAGAGCAAACAAAAATCTAAATCTCTAAAAAAAATACAGACTGCAGATAAAAACCTCATGCAAGCGTACACACTCTCTCACACTTGTTTGCACAAAATCAAGTCTCTTTAGACCATATCAGCACAAATCCAGTGAGTTTAGCATCTGTTTGTAATAGCATCTCAATAATATTACATTCTCTGCAGCACCACAGAAGAAAATATAACAGCAATCCAGCAAAAACTCCATATAAAACCAACAGCATGACACCTAAACAAGTTTATTCACCCCATATTCATTTTCACAAAGTAGAAGTCTGACTATTCATAAAGTTCTCAGTGTCCTACCTTGTTGTGAGACGAGCAGAGAGAGGACAGGGTACGTGCTCAGCGATTCTGTCTTGGCTGAAGCTCTGCTTCTCTGTAA
Organism: Tor tambroides; assembly: GCA_021397915.2. NCBI lineage: Eukaryota > Metazoa > Chordata > Actinopteri > Cypriniformes > Cyprinidae > Tor > Tor tambroides. Next base: position 175,099 of record JAFVLL020019911.1, read on the forward strand.
CCACAGAGACTGTGACTTACTCTGAATGTACCAGAAACAGCCAATAGCTGAGCAGCCTCAGCCGTTCCGACACACGCACACAGTCGCGCAAGGAATTTCTTAAAAGCTTTCTGTCAATCAAGCATATTCTCAAGGTTTCATGTAATGGGTTTCTCATCTTTTGAGAATCGGCCATAATACGGTTTATGACTGTCCTCTCAAAACCTGCCCTCTGCACTGACGCAGTGACCAAGTCGAAGATCAAGTGACTCAGAAATAATATTGCAGTTGTAAACACTAGTCACTTCTTTTAGACCAATTTTGATGTGAATCATGTCAACAAATACCAGACTGCAAAAAATAACATTACTAATCAGTATTTTAGTCGTTTTACTGTAGGGCAGGATAATTTTACTTCCAAAACAAAATGTGTAAAATACTAAAACTTGTTTATTTAAAAGAATGTAACTTGTTTTCTGAATAAAAGTATATTTAAATGTATTTTTTTACCTAATAGTTTTTTTCTTTCTCTAAAAATTGCTAAATTTATTGTTAACAAAAAATTTAATATTCTCTAAAAAAAAAATTATATTTAAAATAGTTATAAAAAGGAACACTGTAAAAAATGACCGTGATTTTAACGGTAAAAAACTGTGAAAATGCTACAGTAAAAACCAGTTAAATGGTTAACGGTAAGTTCCTGTAAAATTTACAGGGGAAAAAACGTAAACTGACGTTCCCAGAATTCCCTGCGTTGCATTTCAAATTTTGTTTGAATTTGATGTTTCTTCTTAGTTTTTTCTTATCAGTTATGTTTATTAGGGTTGTATGTTACATCTAATGTTGTTAAATGAATGTTTATTGCATATTTCAGTTTAATGAGTCTCACCATGATGGTGTTTAGTGCTTGTGTGAATGACACTGTGCACCTTCTATATATGTTATTATGGGCTGCTTGTGATGGGCTTTGGTTTATCATGTGACTTTCTCATCACCACCTGCATTTGGTGGTTATCAGTGTATTTCAAAGGTACAAAACAGATTTCAGTACTTCAATAGGTTGGTATATTAACATTATATCAGTTAATGAAATTACGGTATTTAACTGTAAATTTAAGTTAAAACCGTAAAACCTAAAATGTTGTTACCGTATTTTTTACGATAGAATCCCAGCAACCACAGCTGCCAGTTTTTTACTGTAAATTTTACAGAATTTTTTTTACAGTAAAGTACTAGAAAATGTGACAACATCACTGATTAAAAACATATAACTACAACATTTTGTGTTTTTTTTTTACAGTTTGATAAACAAAAGAGTGATATCAGTAGTGTTGACATATAATTTCTGGTGCAAAAGTAAGTCACCAGATATTTTTTCCTGTTTGATTAAAAAACAAAAAAAAAGACCAACAAACAGCATAAATTACAGAACAATCAAATGAAGAACATTATGTACAACATGAAATAATGAACAAATGCTGTTTTTGGCACTCAAATATATTTCGTGTCATAAGCAGTTTTTTTTTTTTTTTCCAGATCAGTCTCTCAGTCCTTTTCATCCTCATCAGGAAATACAAAATGTCGATATTTGAAGAGGTTACATATATTTTCCTAGCTGAGACAGTTTGATTGGCAGCCCTGTGGAGAGGACAGTGAAAATACTTCAGTTTAACCACACCTAGACATTCTGCATGCACGTGGTTAGTTTGTTTCAAGCCAGTCAAAATCCAGTACGATCCAATCAATCAATTAAATCAGTTGATTTGTCTGCGGTCTGTCATTAGAGAAGATGATGGGATTGCAGTTAACACATTTCATCCTGCACTGGCGTGCCAAAATCAGGGGATGACAAAACAGAGAAAACAATGAATATGCAGAACGCTGAGGATTTTAGCATTAATTTTGCGCCTTATGTAATGCAAGCCAAGGATTATTACATAACACTCTCTTTAGCAGATGTTATGAAAGACCTCTTGAGCAGACACAACGTCTTAAAAGCTTCCAAGGACAAAGTGCTCAATTATAGCTGATGGACGAGAACGGTGCATTACTCTGGTGAAGAAAAAAAAGACAAAACTATCCTAAATCACACATTAGCTGTCGGAAACGGCTGACCCTATAATGAAACAAAATAAAGACAGTGTGTAAAGAATGAATAATGGTTCCGAAAGATATCTTAGAAAGCTATTATGTTTTATCAGCCATTACACACATTTACCATGGTAACCATAGCCTCTGCCACAATACCATAGAAATTACTACAATGGGATTTCTTTTCTGAATCTTTTATTTTTATTTCTTAACTGTTACCACAGATTTACAGTTTTTTGTTTGTTTTTGTTTTGTTTGTTTTTTTGGCAGAAGCTATATAGCTACCATGGTATATTTTTGTGTTATGGTAAATCCAAGTCTGATACCTGTTTAACAAATCTTGTTGTATTACTTAAAAAACAGTCAATGTGCTAACAAAAAAGTACCACAGCAGCAAGTTAACATGTCAAAGCAAAAATTTATTAATTTTATTAATCATATAAAAGCAAAACAGTTGTTATAAGACAAGCAGTAAGTTTCATTTCATGCATGTCATGCATTTTTCCAAGTATGGATGCTTTAAACATAAGAAACCCTAACAAAATATGAAGATATAGACCACTAGGTGGAAGTAAAGCAGCAAGAGTTTACTTGAGGAGACGGGTTCACTTTAGTACCCCTCTGACAGATATTTTAGTTGATGATAAGTCTTATCTAGTATTTTTAGAGGTCTGGCTGTCAGTAATGTTTCTTTGCTTTCTTAAAGTTACAATAAGGTTCAACATTAGTTAAAGTATTAGGTATCACGGACTAAGAATGAACATTTCTAAAGCAATTATTAATTGTTTATGTTAATTTATACAACTAAAGATATTCAAAATGTATTGGCATATGTAGATATTAGCATTAACCAAGATTAATAAATGGTACATGATACCTGATGCATTAAAGGAATTGTCCACCCAAAAATGAAAATTATGTCATAATTTACTCTCATTTAGTTTCAAACCTGTATGACTTACTACTGAGCTTCTATGGAACACTCTATAAAAGAACTTTGAGATCCAAACAACACTGGAGCCAACTCACTTCAATTGTTCAAATATCTTCTTTTGAGTAAATAATGGTGAGTAATGGTGATTAAAGTCCCATTCACAGCCAATCAAAATCCAGATTTACTGAGCTTGAGCATTTAAAGCTACATAAGGGCAGAACGTTATTATGCATTGGTGTGGATGCTAATATAGTTACCGTTATAGTTATGTTTACTTTCCTGAACACGTGGTGGAGACTGACATGAAAGAGAAGAAATTGTTGAATAAAGTCATTATTTTCATTTTCTTTGTGCAAAAAAGGTATTCTCGTAGCTTCAGAACATTATAGTTAAACCACTAATGTCACATGGACTATTTTAATAATGTCCTCACTACCTTTCTGGGCCTCGAACATTTCATTTGCGTTGTGTCTATGCAGGGTCAGAAAGCTCTCGGATTTCATCAAAAATATCTTAATTTGTGTTCCGAAGATGAATGAAGGTATTATGGGTTTGGAATGACATGAGGGTGAGTAATTAATTACAGAATTTTCATTTTTGGGTGAACTATCCCTTTAATGTTAACATATGGAACCCTTGTAAAGGGTTACCAATAACTCAAAGAAATGCAAGGAACTGAGAAAAGTTAGTATGGAATTAGAAACCAAATTGTCTTCTCACTCTTCGAACGGTACCTGCATTTGTTGGGTCTTTGGTTTCATTTCCAAGCATCTGTCTTCCAGAGCTGGAGGTTCTGATGGCACCAGGCCTGATCTCAGAGCGGTACACTGTACTGTTGGGTTTGAAGATCTTGCTGTGGTAGCCCAGAGGGTGGTACGACAAAGTGGCTTCCTCAGAATCTTCATCATCATCATCATCATCATCATCATCACTAATAACTACCAATTCAGCCTGGATTCCTTCATCTTCCTCATCTGATTCAACGTTCTGATAACCCATGAAGATCATGGTAACAGTTTCACCAGATTCCACCTCGGGAGGAAGGAAGCTCCCAAAGTTGACACTAGAGTCTTCCTTTTGATTCAGAGGGGAAAACCGTCCGAATCCCAGCCCGGAGTCTGCTGTTGGAGTTATCCGAAGCTGTTCCTCATACTCTTGTATGGGAGAAGATGCTGGGCTGATCCTGGTTATGCCGCTGTATTCGCTATTAGCATATGATCCATTTTGAGCCAGTTGGTTGGTGCCCAAATACTGGTTGGTTTTAGTGGTTGGAATGTAAAGGGCTTCTTGTTTGGTAAAGTTCTCAGCCTGAAAGGAACTCTGGTTCTTGTTGGGCATCTGAAGGCCATGAAGGCTGATGTAGCCTCTTTCTGTCCTCTGAGGGGTTGTAGGTCGACTGAATGGGCTTGAAAACACTGGTTCGTGGTATTCCACATCTGTTGGTTCTTTCTTCTCTGAGGCTTTCATCAGAAGTTCCTCTACTTCAAGAGGGCTCATCTCATTCATGTCATTCTGGGAGTCCCGTCCATCAGGTGGCAAGGCATAGACAGATTTATGCCCATCATCATAGACTTTGATGCCTTGTTGTTGGAGATCCAGAGGTGCGATGGTGGCTGTGGAAAGGATGTGACTCTCACCAGTGCGGAGATCTTTTTCCACACTGATCTTCATGGTGTACGTAGCTGAAGGAAATAACAGTGTTAGACACAAACCACCACAAACCAAATCAAGAATAAAAAAAATAAAAAAACTTAAATGTATAAAAAATATTTATCAATATAGTTAAATGTTTTTGAAAGATGTTTCTTACTATATATTTACCAAGGTTGCATTTATTTGAAAAATACTGTAAAACACTAATATTGTGCATTATTATTATTACAATTTACTCAAAAATAATAAAGCTGAATTTTCAGCATCATTAAAGTGGTCATATGATGTTGCTAAAAAGAACATTATTTTGTGTATTTGGTGTAATGCAATGTGTTTATGTGGTTTAAAGTTCAAAAAACACATTATTTTCCACATACTGTACATTATTGTTGCTCCTCTAAGCCCCGCCTTTCTGAAACGCTTCGATTTTTACAAAGCTCATCGTTCTGAGAAGCGAGGCATGCTCTGATTGGCCAGCTATCCAGTGCGTTGTGATTGGCCGAATACCTCAAGCGTGAGACGGAAATGTTACGCCCCTCACCGTATTGTGATGGCGTTTCACGGCGCGACCACACAAAAACAATAAAACCCATTACAAACGAGGCATTTGTTGCATCCAGTGGGGACATAATTACTGATTATAATGAATGGAACTGTTTTTTTTACGCGTCGCGTTGTATCGCGCCACGTAAACATTACCATGTCTGCATTTGTGATCGGAGAAATGACAAACAAGAAGCGCTTTACACTGCTCAAAACTTGCGTTTGAATCGTCAGTGGCAGAAATGTACTTACAGGCTGTGAGTCAGAAGCGCCAGACTGTCCTTGCAAAGTTGGAATTGCCCCACTTTATAGAAACAGCCTTTGTGCGAGCCAACATTGTGGCTTCCAAGTTCAGGAAATAGTTCTCCGTAAAATGTGCTGCACACACTCTAATATTTGTCTTGTACTGCTCTGGAACAGTGTTGTAAATACAACTTAATAACTGATTTCTAGTTGTGTCCTCTTTTGGAAGCCCAAACAAAGTAGTTTCGCTTTCACAATGAAACAGCGTCTCCAGGACATGGCGCCGGCGGCAGCAACAATACTACAGCGAGAATAAAAATCACGTCCTCTTTCTTTGCGTATACATTTGGGCGGTGTTATGAAAATCTCCCCACATCGTGACGTAGACATGTGGGGGCGTGTTTGAATGAGTCGTTTTATGGGGGCGTGGCAGAGTCTTAACTTTTATAAAGAATATCTCTTTGGTTTTGAGACTTTGGTCTTTGCAACTTCAGGGATCTTATCTATGCACAAACAGCTTGTAACACTCCAAAGAGAAAGGAAAATTGCATCATATGACCCCTTTAATCCAGTCTTCAGTGTTCCACGATCCTTCAGAAATCATTCTAAAATGCTGATATGGTGCTCAAGAAACATTTCTTATTAATATCAATGTTGAAAACAGTTTTTCTGCTTAATATTTTTGTGAAAATCATTTTTTCATAGTTTTTTTTTTTAAATAGAAAGTTGAAAAGAACAACATATGTTAAAAATAAAGTCTTTACGGTCGTTTACTTGGTGGAGGAAATATTCTAGTTATTATAATTAATATTCTTAAAAATATCCCTTACCCATGATAAAAACACTGTAACACATGGGCTCTATAGTGGCTTATTGCTTTAATAAAAAACGTGTCATCTTGCAGTCTGTAGCTAGATACAATATCCTGTTCAGCTGGCGATATTTTGATTATTGGGCCTCGTTCATAATTCTGGGTCATGCTCATAATTACAGTCATGGATAACATCTTATTTTTTTTCATTAAAAAATGAAAACAGCATTTACATACCTTGAATTGCTATAATTACAGAAGTGGACAGTTTGATGACATGTTTGCACTGTCTAAACATCCTGTGCAATATTTCAAGTGCTCATTATATCAGCAAATAGCTGGTGATGTAAACAAAAGCCTTCGTTGTACCTTTTTTCTCCTGTTCTTCATCAGTTTCATGTTTTCCTGGCTTGACACTTCTCCTCCTGGTTTTGGGAGTGTAGGACTTTGGGACATCAGGTATGGCAGTGTAGATATATTGGACTGGCTCTGTAAGAAGCATTGTGTAGGTCTGTTGAGGAAATGTCCTGGGTAAAGAATGCTGTACAAATAGCAATATAGCAAAAAGAAGAATTTTCTTTACCTGGCCGGATATTTGCGTTTACTTCCTGCAGGGAAATACAGTAGTTTGTGCAGTACCAAAACGGGATTTGATGAAGAGATAAGAAGAACAAAACCAAGTTTCATACAAATCACACCAGATCACATATCACGCAAACCAATCCTTTCCTCACAGCAGCAACTGGCATCAAACTATTTTATCTTGACGTCAATTTGAAACCGAGGGGCATCTTCACAGCATGCTGCGTTGTAATGATTTCCCTTGTTCCCAACTCAAAAGCTGATCCAATTTAAGTGGCTCGGTGTTGTAATAAGCCGTAAGGAGTCTCCAGGCCTTTCAAAGTGATTACACAAGCAATACCTTTATGATGTCCTCTGGAGTTTTCTCCACCTCCTTCAGTTGTTTCAAAAGAATCTCCTCTTTTGCAGAAAGCTCCAGCTCTTGTGTCTCCAGATTCACAATTTCCTTCTCTATTCTGCAAAGATGCAGGCAAATATTTATATACATTATTTAAATACATATTTATTTATATTTTTTGCTGATTGTTCAATCGAGCTAAGTTATATTTGTATGAAGTAATGCAAAACATTTTTTTAACTTAAAAGCATAGTTCATCCAAAAATGAAAATTCTGTCCTGATTTATTCAACCTCATGTCGATCCAAACCTGTATGACTTTATTTACTCTGCAGAACACAAATGTTTTTGTCCATACAATGAAAGTCCACTGATTTTTATTGTATGGACAAAAAATAATACTGACTTTTTTCAAAGTATCTCCTTCTGTTTTACAAAATAAAGTTATACAGGTTTAGAGGTGAACAGATGAGTAAATAATGACACAGTTTTAATTTTTGGGTGAACTATGCCTTTAATTTCATTGTGTGGAGACAATTTCAATTTGACCCAGACCAACATGTTGGAAACTGATTATTATTCATTTATTATTTCATTTATTAAAATTGTTTGTCTAGGAATTGTACAAAAATTGGATTTCAGAACAACACACAAAAAAGCTTATAACATATAAATGGCACCTAATTTACATCTCCAGTCCCTAAATAAGCTTTTTCCCTAAAACATAAAATAATAAGCTAAACTAAAAATTATTTTTTTTTAAATAATTAAATTACAAAAAATATAATAAAAAAGATTCAAACAGAAGTATGTGCACAGGTCTGATTTCTGATTATTAAAAACCAGTACAGCTCTGGTTTCTTTTCAACTAATACTTCATTATTGTGCATCATGCATCTATGTATAGTCTAATTTAGTACTCTACCAAATTATAATACAGGTATTTATTGATTGATTGATTGTATGCCATAATAAAAAAAATCAAAATTTTGACAAAAAAGTCAACAACTGTAATGTACAAAAAGTAGACTGCTTTCATGAAAGTCACTCTAATGGCACCTCCTTGTGTAATTTTTCGGAATTGTTCAATCTTTAACATTTTTATGGCATGTGCAGAGAGCTGATGATACTGAAAATTGAGTTTTAGTTTCAGAGTTTCAGAATGATTACCCTCATTTATGTTTTGTTTGGGGCCATGAACTTATACATCAAGATAACTTAGAGGAGATGACAAGCCTCCTGTGATTGTGGGGATTCTCATCAGATTGCTTTTTCGCTCTTAATCCATCTGATTTAAACAGCAGCCATCATATTGTGGAGTCTATTTGTCAAGAGAAAGCTCTGTGGAGATTTGAGTCCTTTAAGGCCTTCAAATCGATCTTAACAACTGCTGGAAAGTAAACTTCCTTTCCATCTAAATAAAGCTCCACAGGGAGAAACCAGGCAGGGAGTGAGTCTCTCAGCACTGTATGGGAACTCTCATTATGAGAGTGGTTCTAGCTGAAAAAGATTTTTTTGGTCCTTTTGTTGTGTTAGTCATCCTTCCTGCTTCAGGTATGACCTCCTGCGTAATGGTTGTTTTTTTTCCAGACAAAGCTTGTCGTATGTCAACAGGCTCTCACTGCCAAGGCGGGTTGCGTAAGTAGACAGTTTATGTAATACTGTGAGTGAGGTCTGTCTGTCTAACCCTTGGCTAACACTGAAAGCCCATCACAGTGGTTAAACAAGAATAATCCAATTGCTTCTTGCAATCAAGAGGAAGCTGTGAACCCTGCACATCATTAGTGATAGAGTTTTTGTTGTTTTATATTTGTGGAGATGTGAGAGTACCTGTCGATATTGCTCTGCAGGAGTTTAGTCTGCTGCTGGTTATCTTCAGTCTGGGCTTTTGCAGATTCCTGCTCCTCTTCGCTCAGGGTGCTCAATCCGTCCATCAGCCATTGTTCCCGTAGAGTTTTTTTCTATTTGTTCAAAGAAGGCCATAGCATCTTGTCAACCAGTTTATTTATTTACATTACAGTGTTGTAAATTAATAATAAATTACTCCTTTACACATTACCTAATAATAATAACCACAAAATGCAAACACATTCAGCTGCAATAATTTAATGATCATATTAAATATGTTAGATATTTATTAGATATATGTTGTAAATATATTAGATATTTCAGTATTTTCAAACATGCATTCAACTATTCATCTATTAATCTATTAATATTTATTATTCTATTAATAATAACATTTTTATTATTACTTATTTGAATATATTTTAATAATTCTAATAATTTTTATTTATTTTATAATTTATTTTTTAAATATTTTAATAATTTGTATAATTCTATGCGTGCATATATATTATTTATAAATAATATATTTGTCGCTTATTTTAAATAAGTAATATTATAATATTATATAAACTATATAAAAAATAAATTCCATATACACGTTCATATATTCCATATAAAATTATAGAGAACATATGAATGCATTTATTTTATAATTTTTTGTAATAAATTTTTTTATATAATATATCATTTTTATATATTGTATTGTTATATTATGTATCCTACTATATTAATATTAATGTACATTTTATTCTACATTATATTTAAATTAGCGCTGTCAAACGATTAATCGCGATTAATCGCATCCAAAATAAAAGTTTTTGTTTACATAATATATGTGTGTATACTGTGTATATTTATTATGTATTTATAAATAAAAACACATGCATGTATATATTTAAGAAAAATATGTTATGTGTATATATTAAATATATTTATATATAAAATATAAGAATATGAATATATAAATGTATAAACTTGTAAATATTTTCAAAATATATCCTGTACGTGTGTGTATTTATATATACATAATAAATATACACAGTACACTTACATATATTACGTAAACAAAAACTTTTATTTTGGATGCGATTAATCACGATTAATAGTTTGACAGCACTAATTTAAATACATTATTTATAAATAATATATTTATAATTTATTTTCAATAAGTAAGTTTATACTGTTATTATAAAAAAATTATATAAAAATAAATACATTAAATACAATTGCATGAAATAAATTTTGTGTGTGTGTGTATAATTAAACAATAATTAGAATTATATAAGTATTATAATTATTATTCATATCAGTACATACCTTTAGATATTGTAGCTTTAATTTCTCTTCTTCAATGTTTCTTCGTTTCTTTTCTATCTCCTCTCGAATTTTTCTTTTGTCCTGTTGAGAAATCAGAGTCACATTATGTAAAGTAAAAAAGATCCTAAACCTTTTTCATTTCACCTTGACCTCCGTATTCTTTTGTTGTTTATTTTTCTATAAGTGGCATTTAATGTCTTGCTATTAACACAAGCATGCATGCCAGAGAGAATTAATATAGTCTTTTTGAGAGGAAGGCTTTGCAGCATTATTTTTAACTCTCTAATAAACCATGACTTCATGTATAAAATGAACAGCTCAAAGGGTGAGTGTGGACAGAAATAACACATGGACCGATTTCTCCATATACACTCTCAGTGTTCTTTAATAGAGTTCATATACTGACAGAAACCAACAAACTTTAAGCAGATAAACATAGATTAATCTCTCGGATTTGTTGTGTGGCCAGTAATGGTTGAGTGGTTCATATCATTAAGGTTACAGAAGTGTTAAGACTTAAGAGAGTTACTTTTTTTCAGATTTTAGTTAAATAACACAATAAAAACTCTCACCTTGTCAAGGTTACCAGACATAACAATGCAGAATTCTTGTGTTATATACTGTACATGTTTCAGACAGGTTTTGTGAGTATCAACTTGGCAATAAAGCCCAATGACAATATACACAGTGATAATATTTCACTTGCCAATATAAAGCCTCAATTCCCTATTACACAAATCCGAAAAGAAGACAAATCCAGCCTGATACTCACTGTTATAGCCAGCAGTCTCTCTCGCAGCAGGGTTTCTTCCTCCATTATGATCCTGACACAGAAAGAAAGAGAGAGAGGGATAAACAACCTATTCTTGCTAACAACCTACCGTCAATGTCTGTCTAGAAGACTAAGAACAGGTTGGTAACAAGCTGTGATTGGCACGTGTGGGTTGGCATGAGAGAAGTTTTGGTAGGGGGTGACTTGACGGTGGGCGTCAGAGCTGGAAGAAAGAAAAGAAGCGCTGGTGGGGCTCTTCTCTATGCCTGAAGGATAAATGTGAACATAAAAAATGAAATATGTACATGTTTGAAGTGTGTGTGTGTGTGTGCTGGTTGATGGTGTCCATGATGTGCTAGCTAACCATAACTGTCATTGCTGGCATGTCACTCTTTGACACTTCATGCGTCAGATATATCCACGTGGAGTGCTTGTCTGGAACAGTGTCTCATGTCAATAAATAATGGATAAAGAGCCTGACATTGCTACGCTGTTACACAGACAGAACAAGCTGCGTCATTTAGTTTCTACTTAACAGAAGAGGTTGTGTTAAGTGCTGTCAGCTCAAATGAGTTTTCATGATGTCATGTATTTAAAAAAAATAGTAATTTAAAAGTGAAGTGTGTAATTGCTGCACTAAATGATAATAGTGGCACCAAATGGAGTTGCGATGAATTTCACATTTCCTGAAAAAAATAGTACTAGTCTATAGCAGATGTAGCCGCTATGAATTGTCTGAACAGACTGAAAGTAATATAATTCTAAACAATTCTCCCTCAGAAATTGCTAGTAAAGTTCACAAATAATAACACAGAAATGTATTTACATTTATTAAATTATAATTGATTTAATAAATTGTCATTATTCAAATGATAGTTCATCCAAAAATTCTGTCATTAATTACTCACCCTCATGTCGCTCCAAACCCGTAAGACCTTCGTTCATCTTCGGAACACAAATTAAGATATTTTTGATGAAACCTGAGAGCTTTCTGACCCTCCATAGACAGTAATGCAACTATCGTGTTCAAGGCCCAGAAAGTTAGTAAGGACTACGGCTGCATGATAAATCGCAAGCAAATGACAAGCTACGCAATATCACGTTCATAATCGAAGGCGATTCATCTGCAATTATGAACGTGATATTGCGTAGCTTGTCAGTGATCTACGGCTCTGTGTATTAAATCCTGCTCCATCTGAAAGCACGTGATGGAGATTAACTACTAATCACAGAACCGGCTTTACTGACGAGATGCGCATGATAATCGCATGCGATTTATCGTGCAGCCCTAGTAAGGACATCGTTAAAATAGTCCGTGTGACATCAGTGGTTCAACCGTAATTTTATGAAGCTACCAGAACACTTTTTGTGCACAAAGAAAATGTGTTCCCAAACGTACCACAATGAAGACTGACATGGAAGAGAAGAAATTGTTTAATAAAGTCATTATTTTTATTTTCATCGCGTACAAAAAGTATTTTCATTACTTCGTAAAATTAAGGTTGAACCATTGATGTCACATGGGATATTTTAACGATGTCCTTACTATGTTTTTGTGCCTTGACCGTGCAGGACCCTTGCTGTCTATGCAGGGTCACAAAGCTCTCGGATTTCATTAAAAATATCTTAAGTCGTGCTCTGAAGATGAACGAAGGTCTTATGGGTTTGGAGCGACATGAGGGTGAGTAATTAATGACAAAATTTTCATTTTTAGGTGAACTATGCATTCATTTAATGCATTTGCAAACGCAACTACTGATGGTTTTCAGACAGGTTTCCCTATTGCCAATTATGTCTCTACACAGGGAAAAGAACAAAGTATTGTCACATTAATTTCAGCTTTAAATAATCTTTGGTGCATGAAAAGCAAGTGTTGAGTTTATTTATGAAGAAGCTGAATACAGTGAGATAAAACATTATAGTGCTCTGTAAATATCTGTTTTGTACATCCAGTGCAGTATTGATGCCATATACCCTGAACTTCATTCAAGGCCATTTCTCGGATGTTTGGACTTGCAGAGCAAATGTTGTTGGGGTAAGAATAGCCCGCTAAAGACAGACCTCACCCCCCTTTGTACAGAAATAAATACATGACCAGCAAGATATACACTCTGCTCACAGGTGGACTGCAAGGTTACATGGCATTCAAATTACGACATTTAGTTACGAAACATACGTGAATGACAGAGCTCTCTGGGGCCAAGAACATAATATGACGTATGAATGTGATCTGCTCCAAAAAAACAAAAACAAAAAAAAAACAACCCAAAAGTGAAAAGTCTTTCCCCCATGTTGTCATATTTTGTATTGAAACAGGAAATTTTTGGCAGTTTATTATTATATTTTATTTTATTGTTCCATACATTATATTTCCATATATTTTCTATTTTACTTTGCATTTCTTAATATAAAACTTAAGTAAAAATAAAATAAAATAAAATAAAAATAAAATAAAATAAAATAAAGTTGACTGTCAACTTTTAGGTGTACACCAACATATAGGCTTCAAAGCCAACACATTTGGGCAAAAAGTCACAGATGTACATTTCAAGAGGTCAAATCTGTTGAAAAACAGCAAACTGTAAATATTACAATCAATATTTCTTGGTTTTGCCCCTCTTTCTCTGGCTGAAGTGTGATTTGCGCCCCGTATGACAGGTAAAGATTTGTGGAAAACAGTGGAGAGGCCATTGCAACATGCGTGCTAAGTGCTGTCACGTGTGGCCTTTGGTTAAAATGTCAAGCTTGTGTTATGTCCATTTCTTAAACACAAACTGTCCTGAAGACATGTGATGTCTTAGATGAGTGTCCATCTGACAGCAAATGTGTACAGGCTGCCCTGAGTGTAATAATGCCTGCTCAGATTGCACCCTTCTGCTCTGGTTAGTGACTGTACAACTAATGCTATCTAACAAACAGATCTATAACAAAGCAAACAAGCACATGTTTTTGTGACCTAACATCACTAGTGACCTTAACATGTACCGTCAGTCTCTTATTTTCCCTGCAGATTCTCAAGGGAACCAGGAACTCGCAAACAAAAATGACATTTCCCCTGATGACACTGGTGTTCGCACTGATAGCGACCCATCGTCTCTTTAAATGTCTTGCCACTTAACAAGATGCCTTACTAATTTGAGATGCAGCTTAAGTAGTATATGGCAGAGAGAGATGCATTTACACACATTAGTGCATCAGGTTTTGTGAGAATGTGCACTCAGAGATGTCCCTGTCCTCACATACCCTTTTACACTTTAAAAAAAAGCATTAGGACTAAGTGGTATATTTAGAATCAAACAAATATTTCTGAATAAAACTAGGATAACCACAGATATTATCACTTAATGCACTAAAAAATAGAGTTTTTTTAACAAAATAAATATATAAAGTACATACAATAATTATTTTCTGCTTTCAATAACAAATATGCTACATGGTATTTTGGACATTGTACCATGGTAATACTGTGTTTTACTGGACAAAAACAAAGACAAGAACTACCAATTAAAAGTTTTAGACACTACTCATTCAACATTTTTCTACTACTATTTCTATTACTATTTTCTACTATTTTCCAGTAATCAAAGCTGCAAACAACAAATGTATGATGTATGGATTTATATGATATATTATTATATATGATGCAATTTACGCATATATTTATAATTATTAATATTAACCCCAAAGGTCCCCCCTTTTATGGCATATTTCCTATTGAAACAGGAAATTTGAGGAGAGACATATTGACATATTTATATTTATTTATTGACAATTTTACGTTTTATTTTTTAAAGTAATTAAGTAATTAAAGCTATAAAACAACAAATGAATGTATGGGAATTAGAAATAACATAAAACAAAATAATTATATAATGGATTTTTTTCTAACAAAAAAGTCAACTTTTAAGAGTACACTAACAGATGCCACCAAAGCTAACAGATATGGGCTAAACAAATTTAAAATTAAATTAAATTAAATTAAATTCTCCGGTCATTATATAGAGATTTTTTTTTTCCTAAAAGTTGTGAAAATTTGTACTACAACAAATTTCCAATGAGAGCAAGTAGTGTGACACAAGAGAATTATCCATTATAGTAAAAAAAAAGCAGCCTACAGCTGATGAGAGCTTTAGTTTCATTCACAGTACAATAATGAGCTCACAGTCACAGTTAGCTGTACTGTGGTTATATACAGGGCAGGTCAGGGAACAGCTCCTCGCCTCAGAAAACATTTACCTGCGTTTAATCTGACCTCTTTCTCTGTCCTGCTGCTGTCCCTACTCTAAAAATACCACACTGGCCATGAACAATAATACAGCAAAATACTTTGTGATTTATAATGACTTCAGACTGCTTTGTTTAATTTTTAATGAAACCTACACGCTTTTACACTGCTTTAATTTTATAACTGCAGTGTTTAAAAAATGCTCACAGAGAAGAGCTAATTTATGCAATAAATCTGAATAAATGATGCCTGTGAGTGGGCGGATATTATAAACACACGTGCGCACACACACACACACACACACACACACACACACTCACATACACCCACATGTGCTTCTGCATATAAATGTCTCCCAGTTTAATGTTCCAAAGCACTCCAGATCCACAGACTGGAACTCTAATTCCTGCATCCAGAATTCCGATGCATTATCATTCCTCTCTGCCTCAGTCAGCTCAGATTGCAGCAGCCTGCCAGGGTTCAGTGAGGGAATTAAGACGCCCAGTGTGGCGACAAACAGGAGAAGGTCATGCTGGTTAGTCCTGCCCACGCTGCTTCTCACTGCCAGGCCTGAGATGGGTGCTGCGGCAGAAAATAGCGTTCGTCTCACAGCTGGACTGTCAGCACAGGCTGAACGCTGGCTGAGTTATGGGCAAACGCTGGCCCTCAACCTCTCCTCATGTTTGAGACCCATCAGCTGTTAAAATATTCATCCCTATCCTCCTCCTCTTCTTCCAGACCATGCCAATCACTTTCTTTCTTCCTCTCATCTTCTCTTTCCATCTCTCTGATCGCATGACTCAAGCCTCACAAGCAAGTACCCAAAAAAGTACTGTAGCGTGGTATAGTCATAGTATGAGATGGCAAAACTGATATATGTACTCATTATATGATATATATGGAGTTCCTACATTTAGATTTTCTATCATTTTCCCAGATTTTCATAATAATAGGGTTAAGATTTTTAACAGTTTTGTTATAGAGATTGTACTATTATTTCTAGCCATTTCTAGCTTGGCATATGTGAAAAATAAAAGAATTTGAAAAATGTTAAGTTTAATTTTAATTTGAATGAGTTTCAGATATTAAATATTTAATGACTTTTCCATTTTAAAAACAATTTTAAAAAAATCTTATGATTTTCAGATATTCATTTTAATCATGTTAATTTTAGAAAGACATTTTACAGAAGATGATCTGTTAAATTAATATAAATATATTAATTCATGACCTTTTAACATACAAAATTGTATTCACTATAGATAAATGTTATATAATTTTAAAAAACCTATTAATATTATTCATTTTCATTACTTTTAATTTCATTAATTTTAATTTCATTACTTTTAAATTCATGGAAACTAATATCTTAAAAAAAAAATCAGAAATGCTATAGTGGATATAATTTGGATTGATGATTATTAATTTTCATTACTTTTTTTTTTTTTAAGTTCCCTACAGAAATGTCTTGACTTACCATATTATTAATTTTGACAACTTTTGCTTTTTAAAATTCCATAATGTTACTGGGTTTTACATGACCATGGGATCTCTGTATATGCTATGAAATTAATTTATTGAATTATGTATTTACATTCATGTAATGCATTTATATGAATATGGTAATCATTACATATACTGTAAATCCATGATATTCATTGTACCACTACCATATCTAAAAACCAGGGTAAATCCATAGTATTTTATAACTATGGAATTACCATAAAGTTGTCAGGGTTCTGTCGTGTGTGTCATGTGTTCCTGCCTCTTGTGTCCATATTTGGTTTGTTTCCTGTCCCTGTTTCATGTGATTATTAGTTAAGTCTGTCCAGCTGTGAGTCTATTATATTGTGTATATTAGTTCATGCCCGTTCTGCTTCGTGGGGTCTGGTCTACTCGTTACTCCCCGGTGTTCCTGTGTCTGCCTTGCCTTGTCCTGCCTTGTCTTGCCCTGATGTCTAAATTAAAGACTATTATTTGAGTTTACTCCGCGTCTCCGTGTTCCTGTGTCCTCCCTCGTGTGTGCACCGTGACAAAAGTATAATATGACAAAATTATGACAATGGCTGTTGGATATTATATACAGTAACTTATATAGTTCCTGGCATCACAGTATCATTTAAATGTCAAGGTATATGAATGTCGTAAACAAGTATATCAAAGTACCACATATTACCGTCAGTGAACCCTAGTACCGACACAGAAACTTCTGAAAAATCTGAAACGCAATAACTAAAAAATGTCCTAATCCTGCTGTAATCACAGCAAACAGCCTCTCAGCCACAGACAGACAGACAGATCAGAGATCAAAGGTTTCACGGTGCATGATAATACTGATCAAACATCCCATCCTAACTCCCCGACCTCCCTCACCGCCTCATGTCTGACAGAGATTTCAGTCTAGAGACAGACAGCTAGTAATCTCCAGTCTCTAATCTAATTTCTAATGGTTTAACAGTCAAATCCCTGGGGTCTGAAGCTCACAGTGTGTGGAAAACAGAATTCATCTGCCCACTTACTGTTTTTAAAGGTGTTATATTTGAGGAACTATTGAGATAAACCCGCAGATATGCATTAGTTTTCAATAATTCAATAGTCTGATACCAATTATTCCGCTTACACCACAAGCACATGTGTGATTACCTCAAGCCATCAAACAAGGTTTCAACCCTAAAACTCATTCGTGTATAGAACTACTTCCTTACAGCTTACACCACCAGTTTTGCTTATAAACAGCCAAAACTGCTGTTAATATTTCAAAACAATTCAAAAAGAATGTGGCAAAATGAAATGCAATGTAATGCAGACAACAAACCTGAAACTAAATCAGAGAAGTATTACACAGCTCTCTGGAATACTTGATTCTGATTGGAAAATTGCAGTCTTCTGCTGTCAAATATTTTGTATAATGACCGTTAAACATTAATATCGACTGGTCTAGGTAATTTATTTTCTCATAAATCCTGGAAAAAGTAATATTTTAACAAATGGTTTAAATTTGATGTGTTTAATAGATTTGTTTAACGTCAAAGTCATGTAATTACTTTTTAATAACATGTATTGTTAAAAAAAATAATAATTTCATGACATTACAAATTTCGAAAAACGTCTATTGACTAGAGAAATTGATGGCTTTAAGATATGAATTTTACCTTTCAGCTTGAAAAAAATATTCACTAGATATTTCTGATATAAATTAGTACTGATTTCAGTACTTTTTCATGAATTTTAGTGAATAGTGAAATTATATTTATTTTTTTATTTTATGAAAATGTCTTTAAAAGTAATAGTAATGTCTATAGTGGATATAATTTTATTACTTTTTAAGATCATTATTAATTTTCATGATTTTTTCATTTTAAAATTCCCAAATATTACCAGGTTTTACATGAAATTGTTGTTTTTGTATTGTTTAAAACTATTTTTTTTCCAAGGTATTAAAAGTCCATACTTTTAAATAATTTAAAGTATGAATTCATATGTACACCATTTAAAAATTACTCAGATCAGATTGATGGAAATTAGTAACATAAATATTAAAAAAAACAAAATTTTGAGTGTACATAGTAGCCATACTTTCTCTCATATTACACTGGTCTCTTTATTTTTACATAATATAATTTCAACTCAAATATGTACTTTATATTTATTTATCATAATAATTTGGTAACTAGCCCCATAATGAGACAGATAATGCACAATCAACCAGTCATTATCACAAAATAACCCACTCTGCTTTATGTTTGGGTCCTGATCACCTTGTCAGTATTTATTTTATTTTTATATAATGACCAGTTGACTAAACATTATAATCACTTAAACACTTTCAGAAACCCATCAGAATCAAATTCAAGAATGTATAAAATGAGATACACGAGTATCAAATGTGTATAGAAGCAGTGTGCTGGAATAATCACATGCAGTCTGATTCATATATGTGGGTGGAAGACAGAAGCACAGCCTCTCTCTCCCCTCTTGTGGTTTTCCGTGTCTGTACCGTTCGCAGGTACGAGCCTTTACAAGACTTCCTGTCACTCGGTGCGGTCAGCTGAAAGAGAGGGGGTGTCCCCGGTGAGGGTGATGCCATCACAATGACGCAATAAGCCTCCTGACACATAACAACAAACTGACCGTCTAAAAGTCAGACCCCATTAAATCAGTTGACAAAGGCTTTACGGATCTCCTGTCGTCTAGTCAGGATGGCAGGCAAAACAGCAGCAAGCTTAAAGGAATTAAAAGCTTACGAATCACTGACACATAACAAAACATAGTTACTTTTATTCAAGCAAGTACAACATGATTGAACTAACCGGTTAACCAAGCAGCATAAGTCTTCCAAGTACTGTCAGATTGTTAAGTGATAAGCAGCAAATTACATTTAGTTAGATAATATTGTCACACTAAGCTGAATGACATTAAACAGATGATATTTCGACACAAACACACAGGGAACGACACTCACCGGTTGTCTTCTGCTGATGCTTTTAGTTGGGAAGCGCTGACCGGAATTCAGTCCGTTCATTCCAGCATGGTTGCATGTGTGTGTAACGAGTGTGTGTGTGTCCAAGTGCAGTTACCGTAGGCTGAGGGTTGATCCTGTGTTACCATTCACTGGCAGGCTGCCCCTCTCTCTCTCTTTAACTCTCCGATTCTCTCGCTTTCTGTCATGCTATCACTCTCTCTTTCCCCCTCCCTTCTCTTCATCCTCTCTCTCTCTCCGCTTTCAGGCTGTCAGAGCTGGGCTGCTCTACCATGTGTTAGCCCACGTACAACTGCAACACAATGTGCCCACACACACACACACACACACACACACACATACATAGATCAGCTGTTGTTTCCCTGAGATGAACATGCTGACACACAATTTGCTAAATTACTCCTCTCCAAAATTAGTTTTAAAAAAACAGCTCAAAGGGTTTGCAAACACTCTTGGGTGAAGAAAAATCATTGTAAAACATATTTTGCACAGTTTAAACATAAAATATTTGTGCATCCTGGAAATTTTGCATTACAAATGTCAATGATACCTATTACGTGTGCGAGATGTGTGTTAGAATATTTCTTAGCGATATGACTTATAATATTCATCTTGTGGACAGTTCAAGGGAAAAAAACGCACATAACCTTATATTTAAGGAGCTGTATCTAGGGACTGAAATATCACAGATCACCATAGCAACCACCAGAACAACTTAGCAACTACATAGAAATACTCAGAACACTTTAGTAACCGGCGAATCGAGCCATATCTGGGAAGCAGGATACCATAAATCACGATTTGAGATATCATTCATTGTAGCACTCAGCTAAAAACAGTCAGAACACCTTAGCAACTGCATAGCAACACCCTGGCAACCACCCAATTATGTTGCTGTGCAGTTGCTAGTGTAGTCAGAACATCCTAGTAACTGCATAGCAATGTGCATAAACAATCAGAACACACTAGCAACCGCATAGCAACACCCTGACAACCACCAAACTATGTTGCTATGCAGTGACTGTGCTTAAGCACATTGCTATGCAGTTACTAGGATGTTCTAAGTGGTTGTTCGAGCAATCACTTTTAATATCCTAGTCCTGACATCCTAGCAATGTGCCTAAAAGCAGTCAAAACACCTTAGCAACTGCATAGCAACACCCTGGCAACCACCCAACTATGTTGCTATGTGGTGACTATTTTTAAACACATTGCTATGCAGTTACTAGTATGTTCTATGTGGTTGTTCGAGCAATCACTTTGAATATTCTAGTCCTGACATCCTAGCAATGTGCCTAAAAGCAGTCAAAACACCTTAGCAACTGCATAGCAACACCCTGGCAACCACTCAACTATCTTACTAAGCAATTACTAGTGTGTTCTGATTGTTCTATGCAGTTACTTGTATGTTCTATGTGATTGTTAGGGTTTTGCTATGTGGTTGCTAAGTGTGAAACCAACCACTCAGAACATCCTAGTAACTGCATAGCAATAGAGACAGAGCGCATTTAGGCCACGCCCACAATGACTTATAACAAAAAACAAAACAATGCCTAAAAGCTGCTGTATGACAAGGTGTACAGTAAACAAGCTAAAAAAAAAACAGAACTACGTTTTTATAAGCTGTTGACTCCAAAAAAAACGCGCGTTTAAGGACACAAATAGTTTTAGACGTCAGGGTATTTCACGTTGGGTCATTCAGTTGGATCATTTCTCAAACAAAAGAAAGGTAAGGAAAAGGGACACTGACATAGACCAATAAAATGTAGTTTCCCAATATATCTCCTCCTCTCAGGTTCACATGTGGTGAAATAATCCTTTGACATGGTTAAAAATAATGAATGTTTCCTGTTGTTGATTGTGTTTCCCTCCAATGGGCGTAGATCTCAGAGTAATATGACACATTGTACTTTACTTTTGTGTCCTTAAACACTCGTTTTTTTGGGTCGACAGCTTATAAAAACATAGTTCTGGGTTTTTAGCTTGTTTACTGTACACCTTGACACATAGCAGCTTTTAGACATTGTTCTGTTTTTTTGTTATAAGTCAGAAATGACAAGGAGGCAGCTTACCGCAATACAAAGTAAATGGAGAGTGTTGGATTGTACCACACAAGACCAACCCCCTGGTGGGCGTGGTTTTCAGATTATGGCGCGTGTCGCTCTGTCACTGTGCTTAAAACAGTCAGAACACACTAGCAACTGCATAGCAACCACCCAACTAGCATGTAGCTATGTGGTGACTGTTTTTTAAGCACATTGCAATGCAGTTACTATGATGTTCTAAGTGGTTGCTAGGCAGAGGTGGGTAGTAACGAGTTACATTTACTTCGTTACATTTACTTGAGTAAATTTTTTGGGTAACTAATACTTTTAGAGTATATTTAAAAATGGGT